>CAUDLX010000085.1:202500-205000 GCA_958450335.1 Hibiscus tridactylites
CGGGAGCCTCGGTCACCATCGGGAGGATGCCGGCACTACGGTGGGGAAGCCTCGGACACCATCGGGTGAACCAGGCCCTTGGGTGCGGGAGCCTCGGTCACCATCGGGTGAACCGGGCCCTTGGGTGCGGGAGCCTCGGTCACCATCGGGAGGATGCCGGCACTACGGTGGGGAAGCCTCGGACACCATCGGGTGAACCAGGCCCTTGGGTGCGGGAGCCTCGGTCACCATCGGGAGGATGCCGGCACTACGGTGGGGAAGCCTCGGACACCATCGGGTGAACCAGGCCCTTGGGTGTGAGAGCCTCGGTCACCATCGGGAGGATGCGGGCACAAGGGTGCGGAAGCCTCGCACACCATCGGGGTGAACCAGGCCCTTGGGTGGGGGAGCCTCGGTCACCATCGGGAGGATGCCGGCACAAGGGTGCGGAAGCCTCGCACACCATCGGGGTGAACCAGGCCCTTGGGTGCGGGAGCCTCGGTCACCATCGGGAGGATGGCGGCACAAGGGTGCGGAAGCCTCGCACACCATCGGGGTGAACCAGGCCCTTGGGTGGGGGAGCCTCGGCCACCATCGGAAAGATGCGGGCACTAGGGTGCGGGAGCCTCGGACACCATCGGGTGAACCAGGCACCTTGGGTGCGGGAGCCTCGGTCACCATCGGGAGGATGCCAGCACTACGGTGCGGGAGCCTCGGTCACCATCGGGAAGATGCGGGCACTAGTGTGCGGGAGCCTCGGACACCATCGGGTGAACCGGGCCCTTGGGTGCGGGAGCCTCGGTCACCATCGGGAGGATGCCGGCACTACGGTGGGGAAGCCTCGGACACCATCGGGTGAACCAGGCCCTTGGGTGCGGGAGCCTCGGTCACCATCGGGAGGATGCCGGCACTACGGTGGGGAAGCCTCGGACACCATCGGGTGAACCAGGCCCTTGGGTGCGGGAGCCTCGGTCACCATCGGGAGGATGCGGGCACAAGGGTGCGGAAGCCTCGCACACCATCGGGGTGAACCAGGCCCTTGGGTGGGGGAGCCTCGGTCACCATCGGGAGGATGCCGGCACAAGGGTGCGGAAGCCTCGCACACCATCGGGGTGAACCAGGCCCTTGGGTGCGGGAGCCTCGGTCACCATCGGGAGGATGTCGGCACAAGGGTGCTGAAGCCTCGCACACCATCGGGGTGAACCAGGCCCTTGGGTGGGGGAGCCTCGGTCACCATCGGGAAGATGCGGGCACTAGGGTGCGGGAGGCCCGCACACCATCGGGTGGGAGCCCCGCACACCATCGGGCGGGAGCCCCGCACACCATCGGGCGGGAGCTACGCACACCATCGGGTGGGAGCCCCGCACACCATCGGGCGGCAGCCCCGCACACCATCGGGCGGGAGCCCCGCACACCATCGGGACTCCTCGGTCGTGTCCCCATTTCAGACATATCAATGTCTACTGGGAGCATAGTGGGAAAGTTTTTTTAGCTCTATAGGGGGGAGCGTTGCTGGGCATCCTCGAGGCACCCAGGGGTTTGAAGCGGCATATGGTGGGGCCCGCCCCACGGCCTAGCCCCATGACCGGAGATCCCCCTCCACCGCCGGCAAGGTTCCCGGCGGTGCTCCGGCGAGTCTCCGGCGAACTTTCCGGCGAGGCTAAAAGAAGGCAACATGAGGCTAAAAGAAGGCAAAACGACCCTCCCCCACTCCGTCCCTCCCCTCCCCTCTCCCTCCATGGGGAAAATTCGATATAACTAATGTCTCGGTCGGCCGGAAAGCTTCCACGGTGGGTGGCCTTTAGGCCAAAAATCGCGATCGTCCCTCCCGATTGCCTCACAATTTGGAAAACATGGGTGAAGATAAAAGAATGACGGCTTGGTTACGGGAACAATTCCCCGAGTTGCCCCTTCGTAAAATAGCACTCCCAAGTGTAGGGAGGCTCGAACAACATCGGGCGGTCGAAGGCCCTACGGTGCGGAAGCCCCGCACACCATTGGGAGGTCCAAGGCCCTTGGGTGGGCACCATCAAGGTGCTTAGAGAAGGTGTCCCCATTTCAGACATGGCACCCACGGGGCCCTTAGAGTGCGGCAGCCAAGCACCCCATCGGTGGGATGAACGCTCCAGGGTGTGGGAGCCTCGCACACCATCCGGGTGAACCAGGCCCTTGGGTGCGGGAGCCTCGCACACCATCGGGAGGATGCCGACACTAGGGTGCGGAATCCCCGCACACCATCGGGAGGTCCTAGGCCCTTGGGTGCAGGAGCCTCGCACACCATCGGGAGGTCGTAGGCCCTTGGGTGCAGGAGCCTCGCACACCATCGGGCGGTCCTAGGCCCTTGGGTGCAGGAGCCTCGCACACCATCGGGTGACCAGGCCCTTGGGTGCTGGAGCCTCGCACATCATCGGGAGGTCCTAGGCCCTTGGGCGCGGGAGCCTCGCACACCATCGGGTGACCAGGCCCTTGGGTGCGGGAGCCTCACACACCATCGGGAGGATGCCGACACTAGGGTGCGGAA
>CAUDLX010000085.1:237500-240000 GCA_958450335.1 Hibiscus tridactylites
ACAAGGGTGCGGAAGCCTCGCACACCATCGGGGTGAACCAGGCCCTTGGGTGGGGGAGCCTCGGTCACCATCGGGAGGATGCCGGCACAAGGGTGCGGAAGCCTCGCACACCATCGGGGTGAACCAGGCCCTTGGGTGCGGGAGCCTCGGTCACCATCGGGAGGATGGCGGCACAAGGGTGCGGAAGCCTCGCACACCATCGGGGTGAACCAGGCCCTTGGGTGGGTGAGCCTCGGCCACCATCGGAAAGATGCGGGCACTAGGGTGCGGGAGCCTCGGACACCATCGGGTGAACCAGGCACCTTGGGTGCGGGAGCCTCGGTCACCATCGGGAGGATGCCAGCACTACGGTGCGGGAGCCTCGGTCACCATCGGGAAGATGCGGGCACTAGTGTGCGGGAGCCTCGGACACCATCGGGTGAACCGGGCCCTTGGGTGCGGGAGCCTCGGTCACCATCGGGAGGATGCCGGCACTACGGTGGGGAAGCCTCGGACACCATCGGGTGAACCAGGCCCTTGGGTGCGGGAGCCTCGGTCACCATCGGGTGAACCGGGCCCTTGGGTGCGGGAGCCTCGGTCACCATCGGGAGGATGCCGGCACTACGGTGGGGAAGCCTCGGACACCATCGGGTGAACCAGGCCCTTGGGTGCGGGAGCCTCGGTCACCATCGGGAGGATGCCGGCACTACGGTGGGGAAGCCTCGGACACCATCGGGTGAACCAGGCCCTTGGGTGTGAGAGCCTCGGTCACCATCGGGAGGATGCGGGCACAAGGGTGCGGAAGCCTCGCACACCATCGGGGTGAACCAGGCCCTTGGGTGGGGGAGCCTCGGTCACCATCGGGAGGATGCCGGCACAAGGGTGCGGAAGCCTCGCACACCATCGGGGTGAACCAGGCCCTTGGGTGCGGGAGCCTCGGTCACCATCGGGAGGATGGCGGCACAAGGGTGCGGAAGCCTCGCACACCATCGGGGTGAACCAGGCCCTTGGGTGGGGGAGCCTCGGCCACCATCGGAAAGATGCGGGCACTAGGGTGCGGGAGCCTCGGACACCATCGGGTGAACCAGGCACCTTCGGTGCGGGAGCCTCGGTCACCATCGGGAGGATGCCAGCACTACGGTGCGGGAGCCTCGGTCACCATCGGGAAGATGCGGGCACTAGTGTGCGGGAGCCTCGGACACCATCGGGTGAACCGGGCCCTTGGGTGCGGGAGCCTCGGTCACCATCGGGAGGATGCCGGCACTACGGTGGGGAAGCCTCGGACACCATCGGGTGAACCAGGCCCTTGGGTGCGGGAGCCTCGGTCACCATCGGGAGGATGCCGGCACTACGGTGGGGAAGCCTCGGACACCATCGGGTGAACCAGGCCCTTGGGTGCGGGAGCCTCGGTCACCATCGGGAGGATGCGGGCACAAGGGTGCGGAAGCCTCGCACACCATCGGGGTGAACCAGGCCCTTGGGTGGGGGAGCCTCGGTCACCATCGGGAGGATGCCGGCACAAGGGTGCGGAAGCCTCGCACACCATCGGGGTGAACCAGGCCCTTGGGTGCGGGAGCCTCGGTCACCATCGGGAGGATGTCGGCACAAGGGTGCTGAAGCCTCGCACACCATCGGGGTGAACCAGGCCCTTGGGTGGGGGAGCCTCGGTCACCATCGGGAAGATGCGGGCACTAGGGTGCGGGAGGCCCGCACACCATCGGGTGGGAGCCCCGCACACCATCGGGCGGGAGCCCCGCACACCATCGGGCGGGAGCTACGCACACCATCGGGTGGGAGCCCCGCACACCATCGGGCGGCAGCCCCGCACACCATCGGGCGGGAGCCCCGCACACCATCGGGACTCCTCGGTCGTGTCCCCATTTCAGACATATCAATGTCTACTGGGAGCATAGTGGGAAAGTTTTTTTAGCTCTATAGGGGGGAGCGTTGCTGGGCATCCTCGAGGCACCCAGGGGTTTGAAGCGGCATATGGTGGGGCCCGCCCCACGGCCTAGCCCCATGACCGGAGATCCCCCTCCACCGCCGGCAAGGTTCCCGGCGGTGCTCCGGCGAGTCTCCGGCGAACTTTCCGGCGAGGCTAAAAGAAGGCAACATGAGGCTAAAAGAAGGCAAAACGACCCTCCCCCACTCCGTCCCTCCCCTCCCCTCTCCCTCCATGGGGAAAATTCGATATAACTAATGTCTCGGTCGGCCGGAAAGCTTCCACGGTGGGTGGCCTTTAGGCCAAAAATCGCGATCGTCCCTCCCGATTGCCTCACAATTTGGAAAACATGGGTGAAGATAAAAGAATGACGGCTTGGTTACGGGAACAATTCCCCGAGTTGCCCCTTCGTAAAATAGCACTCCCAAGTGTAGGGAGGCTCGAACAACATCGGGCGGTCGAAGGCCCTACGGTGCGGAAGCCCCGCACACCATTGGGAGGTCCAAGGCCCTTGGGTGGGCACCATCAAGGTGCTTAGAGAAGGTGTCCCCATTTCAGACATGGCACCCACGGGGCCCT
>CAUDLX010000086.1:0-191451 GCA_958450335.1 Hibiscus tridactylites
TAGGAGTTCAAATAATTGATTAGGAGCTTTTTAACACAATTATATTGCAAAACCTCAATTTCTGTACTTTTTACTCAGTTAAAATTCCAACAGGTCCATTGAAAGGCCCATTTAGACCTGCTCGTCCGAAACCTCTACAAAAGGACCGCAAAAATGTTTTATTCAAATATTAGGAGTTCAAATAATTGATTAGGAGCTTATCAACACAATTATATTGCAAAACCTCAATTTCTGTACTTTTTACTCATTTAAAATTCCAACGGGTCCATTGAAAGGCCCATTTCGACCCGCTCGTCCGAAACCTCTACAAAAAGGACTGCAAAACAAGTTTTAATCAAATTTTAGGAGTTCATGTAATTGATTAGGAGCTTTTCAACACAATTATATTGCAAAACCTCAATTTCTGTACTTTTTACTAAGTTAAAATTCCAACGGGTCCATTGAAAGGCCCATTTAGACCTGCTATTCCGAAACCTGTACAAAAAGGACCGCAAAAATGTTTTATTCAAATATTAGGAGTTCAAATAATTGAGTAGAAGCTTTTCAACACAATTATATTGCAAAACCGCAATTTCTGTACTTTTTACTCAGTTAAAATTCCAACGGGTCCATTGAAAGGCCCATTTAGACCTGCTCGTCCGAAACCTCTACAAAAAGGACCGCAAAACAAGTTTTAATCAAATATTAGGAGTTCAAATAATTGATTAGGAGCTTTTCAAAACAATTATATTGCAAAACCGCAATTTCTGTACTTTTTACTCAGTTAAAATTCCAACGGGTCCATGAAAGGCCCATTTCGACCCGCTCGTCCGAAACCTCTACAAAAAGGACTGCAAAACAAGTTTTAATCAAATTTTAGGAGTTCATGTAATTGATTAGGAGCTTTTCAACACAATTATATTGCAAAACCTCAATTTATGTACTTTTTACTCAGTTAAAATTCCAACGGGTCCATTGAAAGGCCCATTTCGACCCGCTCGTCTGAAACCTCTAAAAAAGGACCGCAAAACAAGTACTAATCAAATTTTAGGAGTTCATGTAATTGATTAGGAGCTTCTCAACACAATTATATTGCAAAACCTCAATTTATGTACCTTTTACTCAGTTAAAATTCCAACGGGTCCATTGAAAGGCCCATTTAGACCTGCTATTCCGAAACCTGTACAAAAAGGACCGCAAAAATGTTTTATTCAAATATTAGGAGTTCAAATAATTGATTAGGAACTTTTCAACACAATTATATTGCAAAACCTCAATTTCTGTACTTTTTACTCATTTAAAATTCCAACGGGTCCATTGAAAGGCCCATTTCGACCCGCTCGTCTGAAACCTCTACAAAAAGGACTGCAAAACAAGTTTTAATCAAATTTTAGAAATTCAAGTAATTGATTAGGAGCTTTTCAACACAATTATATTGCAAAACCTAAATTTATGTACTTTTTACTCAGTTAAAATTCCAACGGGTCCATTGAAAGGCCCATTTAGACCTGCTCGCCCGAAACCTCTACAAAAAGGACCGCAAAAATGTTTTATTCAAATATTAGGAGTTCAAATAATTGATTAGAAGCTTTTCAACACAATTATATTGCAAAACCTCAATTTCTGTACGTTTTACTCAGTTAAAATTCCAACGGGTCCATTGAAAGGCCCATTTAGACCTGCTCGTCCGAAACCTCTACAAAAAGGACCGCAAAACAAGTTTTAATCAAATATTAGGAGTTCAAATAATTGATTAGGAGCTTTTCAACACAATTATATTGCAAAACCACAATTTCTGTACTTTTTACTCATTTAAAATTCCAACGGGTCCATTGAAAGGCCCATTTCGACCCGCTCGTCCGAAACCTCCACAAAAAGGACTGCAAAAAATGTTTTAATCAAATTTTAGGAGTTCATGTAATTGATTAGGAGCTTTTCAACACAATTATATTGCAAAACCTCAATTTCTGTACTTTTTACTAAGTTAAAATTCCAACGGGTCTATTGAAAGGCCTATTTAGACCTGCTATTCCGAAAACTGTACAAAAAGGACCGCAAAAATGTTTTATTCAAATATTAGGAGTTCAAATAATTGATTAGGAGCTTTTCAACACAATTATATTGCAAAACCTCAATATCTGTACTTTTTACTCATTTAAAATTCCAACGGGTCCATTGAAAGACCCATTTCGACCTGCTATTCCGAAACCTGTACAAAAAGGACAACAAAACAAGTTTTAATCAAATTTTTGGAGTTCATGTAATTGATTAGGAGCTTTTCAACACAATTATATTGCAAAACCTCAATTTCTGTACTTTTTACTCAGTTAAAATTCCAACAGGTCCATTGAAAGGCCCATTTAGACCTGCTCGTCCGAAACCTCTACAAAAGGACCGCAAAAATGTTTTATTCAAATATTAGGAGTTCAAATAATTGATTAGGAGCTTATCAACACAATTATATTGCAAAACCTCAATTTCTGTACTTTTTACTCATTTAAAATTCCAACGGGTCCATTGAAAGGCCCATTTCGACCCGCTCGTCCGAAACCTCTACAAAAAGGACTGCAAAACAAGTTTTAATCAAATTTTAGGAGTTCATGTAATTGATTAGGAGCTTTTCAACACAATTATATTGCAAAACCTCAATTTCTGTACTTTTTACTCAGTTAAAATTCCAACGGGTCCATTGAAAGGCCCATTTAGACCTGCTCGTCCGAAACCTCTACAAAAAGGACCGCAAAACAAGTTTTAATCAAATATTAGGAGTTTAAATAATTGATTAGGAGCTTTTCAACACAATTATATTGCAAAACCGCAATTTCTATACCTTTTACTCATTAAAATTCCAACGGGTCCATTGAAAGGCGCAGTTCGACCCGCTCGTCTGAAACCTCTAAAAAAGGACCGCAAAACAAGTACTAATCAAATTTTAGGAGTTCATGTAATTTATTAGGAGCTTTTCAACACAATTATATTGCAAAACCTCAAATTATGTACCTTTTACTCAGTTAAAATTCCAACGAGTCCATTGAAAGGCTCATTTAGACCTGTTCGTCCGAAACCTTTACAAAAAGGACCGCAAAAATGTTTTATTCAAATATTAGGAGTTCAAATAATTGATTAGGAGCTGTTCAACACAATTATATTGCAAAACCTCAATTTCTGTACTTTTTACTCATTTAAAATTCCAACGGGTCCATTGAAAGGCCCATTTCGACCCGCTCGTCCGAAACCTCTACAAAAAGGACTGCAAAACAAGTTTTAATCAAATTTTAGGAGTTCATGTAATTGACTAGGAGCTTTTCAAAACAATTATATTGCAAAACCTCAATTTCTGTATTTTTTACTCAGTTAAAATTCTAACGTGTCCATTGAAAGGCCTATTTAGACCTGCTCGTCCGAAACCTTTACAAAAAGGACCGCAAAAATGTTTTATTCAAATATTAGGAGTTCAAATAATTGATTAGGATCTTTTAAACACAATTATATTGCAAAACCTCAATTTATGTACTTTTTACTCAGTTAAAATTCCAACGGGTCCATTGAAAGGCCCATTTAGACTTGCTCGTCCGAAACCTCTACAAAAAGGACCGCAAAAATGTTTAATTTAAATATTAGGATTTCAAATAATTGATAAGGAGCTTTTCAACACAATTATATTTCAAAACCTCAATTTCTGCACTTTTTACTCATTTAAAATTCCAACGGGTCCATTGAAAGGCCCATTTCGACCTGCTTGTCCGAAACCTCTACAAAAAGCACTGCAAAACAAGTTTTAATCAAATTTTAGGAGTTCATGTAATTGATTAGGAGCTTTTCAACACAATTATATTGCAAAACCTCAATTTCTGTACTTTTTACTCAGTTAAAATTCCAACGAGTTCATTGAAAGGCCCATTTAGACCTGCTCGTCCGAAACCTCTACAAAAAGGACATCAAAAATGTTTTATTCAAATATTAGGAGTTCAAATAATTGATTAGGAGCTTTTCAACACAATTATATTGAAAAACCTCAATTTCTGTACTTTTTACTCATTTAAAATTCCAACGGGTCCATTGAAAGGCCTATTTCGACCCGCTCGTCCGAAACCTCTACAAACGGACTGTAAAACAAGTTTTAATCAAATTTTAGGAGTTCATGTAGTTGATTAGGAGCTTTTCAACACAATTATATTGCAAAACCTCAATTTCTGTACTTTTTACTCAGTTAAAATTCCAACGGGTCCATTGAAAGGCCCATTTAGACCTGCTCGTCCGAAACCTCTACAAAAAGGACCGCAAAACTAGTTTTAATCAAATATTAGGAGTTCAAATAATTGATTAGGAGCTTTTCAACACAATTATATTGCAAAACCGCAATTTCTATACCTTTTACTCATTAAAATTCCAATGGGTCCATTGAAAGGCGCAGTTCGACCCGCTCGTCTGAAACCTCTAAAAAAGGACCGCAAAACAAGTACTAATCAAATTTTAGGAGTTCATGTAATTTATTAGGAGCTTTTCAACACAATTATATTGCAAAACTTCAATTTATGTACCTTTTACTCAGTTAAAATTCCAACGGGTCCATTGAAAGGCTCATTTAGACCTGTTCGTCCGAAACCTTTACAAAAAGGACCGCAAAAATGTTTTATTCAAATATTAGGAGTTCAAATAATTGATTAGGAGCTGTTCAACACAATTATATTGCAAAACCTCAATTTATGTACTTTTTACTCATTTAAAATTCCAACGGGTCCATTGAAAGGCCCATTTCGACCCGCTCGTCCGAAACCTCTACAAAAAGGACTGCAAAACAAGTTTTAATCAAATTTTAGGAGTTCATGTAATTGATTAGGAGCTTTTCAAAACAATTATATTGCAAAACCTCAATTTCTGTATTTTTTACTCAGTTAAAATTCTAACGTGTCCATTGAAAGGCCTATTTAGACCTGCTCGTCCGAAACCTTTACAAAAAGGACCGCAAAAATGTTTTATTCAAATATTAGGAGTTCAAATAATTGATTAGGATCTTTTAAACACAATTATATTGCAAAACCTCAATTTATGTACTTTTTACTCAGTTAAAATTCCAACGGGTCCATTGAAAGGCCCATTTAGACTTGCTCGTCCGAAACCTCTACAAAAAGGACCGCAAAAATGTTTAATTTAAATATTAGGAGTTCAAATAATTGATAAGGAGCTTTTCAACACAATTATATTTTAAAACCTCAATTTCTGCACTTTTTACTCATTTAAAATTCCAACGGGTCCATTGAAAGGCCCATTTCGACCTGCTTGTCCGAAACCTCTACAAAAAGCACTGCAAAACAAGTTTTAATCAAATTTTAGGAGTTCATGTAATTGATTAGGAGCTTTTCAACACAATTATATTGCAAAACCTCAATTTCTGTACTTTTTACTCAGTTAAAATTCCAACGAGTTCATTGAAAGGCCCATTTAGACCTGCTCGTCCGAAACCTCTACAAAAAGGACATCAAAAATGTTTTATTCAAATATTAGGAGTTCAAATAATTGATTAGGAGCTTTTCAACACAATTATATTGAAAAACCTCAATTTCTGTACTTTTTACTCATTTAAAATTCCAACGGGTCCATTGAAAGGCCTATTTCGACCCGCTCGTCCGAAACCTCTACAAACGGACTGTAAAACAAGTTTTAAACAAATTTTAGGAGTTCATGTAGTTGATTAGGAGCTTTTCAACACAATTATATTGCAAAACCTCAATTTCTGTACTTTTTACTCAGTTAAAATTCCAACGGGTCCATTGAAAGGCCCATTTAGACCTGCTCGTCCGAAACCTCTACAAAAAAGACCGCAAAACAAGTTTTAATCAAATATTAGGAGTTCAAATAATTGATTAGGAGCTTTTCAACACAATTATATTGCAAAACCGCAATTTCTATACCTTTTACTCATTAAAATTCCAACGGGTCCATTGAAAGGCGCAGTTCGACCCGCTCGTCTGAAACCTCTAAAAAAGGACCGCAAAACAAGTACTAATCAAATTTTAGGAGTTCATGTAATTTATTAGGAGCTTTTCAACACAATTATATTGCAAAACCTCAATTTATGTACCTTTTACTCAGTTAAAATTCCAACGGGTCCATTGAAAGGCTCATTTAGACATGTTCGTCCGAAACCTTTACAAAAAGGACCACAAAACAAGTTTTAATCAAATATTAGGAGTTCAAATAATTGATTAGGAGCTGTTCAACACAATTATATTGCAAAACCTCAATTTCTGTACTTTTTACTCATTTAAAATTCCAACGGGTCCATTGAAAGGCCCATTTCGACCCGCTCGTCCGAAACCTCTACAAAAAGGACTTGAAAACAAGTTTTAATCAAATTTTAGGAGTTCATGTAATTGATTAGGAGCTTTTCAAAACAATTATATTGCAAAACCTCAATTTCTGTATTTTTTACTCAGTTAAAATTCTAACGTGTCCATTGAAAGGCCTATTTAGACCTGCTCGTCCGAAACCTTTACAAAAAGGACCGCAAAAATGTTTTATTCAAATATTAGGAGTTCAAATAATTGATTAGGATCTTTTAAACACAATTATATTGCAAAACCTCAATTTATGTACTTTTTACTCAGTTAAAATTCCAACGGGTCCATTGAAAGGCCTATTCAGACCTGCTAGTCCGAAACCTCTACAAAAAGGACCGCAAAAATGTTTCATTCAAATATTAGGAGTTCAAATAATTGAGTAGAAGCTTTTCAACACAATTATATTGCAAAACCGCAATTTCTGTACTTTTTACTCAGTTAAAATTCCAACGGGTCTATTGAAAGGCCCATTTAGACCTGCTCGTCCGAAACCTCTACAAAAAGGAGCACAAAACAAGTTTTAATCAAATATTAGGAGTTCAAATAATTGATTAGGAGCCTTTCAACACAATTATATTGCAAAACCGCAATTTCTGTACTTTTTACTCAGTTAAAATTCCAACGGGTCCATTGAAAGGCCCATTTCGACCCGCTCGTCCGAAACCTCTACAAAAAGGACTGCAAAACAAGTTTTAATCAAATTTTAGGAGTTCATGTAATTGATTAGGAGCTTTTCAACACAATTATATTGCAAAACCTCAATTTATGTACTTTTTACTCAGTTAAAATTCCAACGGGTCCATTGAAAGGCCCATTTCGACCTGCTCGTCTGAAACCTCTACAAAAGGACTGCAAAACAAGTTTTAATCAAATTTTAGGAAATCAAGTAATTGATTAGGAGCTTTTCAACACAATTATATTGCAAAACCTCAATTTATGTACTATTTACTCAGTTAAAATTCCAACGGGTCCATTGAAAGGCCCATTCAGACATGCTCGCCCGAAACCTCTACAAAAAGGACCGCAAAAATGTTTTATTCAAATATTAGGAGTTCAAATAATTGATTAGGAGCTTTTCAACACAATTATATTTCAAAACCTCAATTTCTGTACTTTTTACTCAGTTAAAATTCCAACGGGTCCATTGAAAGGCCCATTTAGACCTGCTCGTCCGAAACCTCTACAAAAAGGACCGCAAAAGTGTTTTATTCAAATATTAAGAGTTCAAATAATTGATTAGGAGCTTTTCAACACAATTATATTGCAAAACCTCAATTTCTGTACTTTTTACTCATTTAAAATTCCAACGGGTCCATTGAAAGGCCCATTTCGACCCGCTCGTCTGAAACCTCTACAAAAAGGACTGCAAAACAAGTTTTAATCAAATTTTAGGAGTTCATGTAATTGATTAGGAGCTTTTCAAAACAATTATATTGCAAAACCTCAATTTCTGTATTTTTTACTCAGTTAAAAT
Organism: Hibiscus tridactylites; assembly: GCA_958450335.1. Classification (NCBI taxonomy): domain Eukaryota; kingdom Viridiplantae; phylum Streptophyta; class Magnoliopsida; order Malvales; family Malvaceae; genus Hibiscus; species Hibiscus tridactylites. The sequence continues at coordinate 7,795 of CAUDLX010000086.1, forward strand.
TCTAACGTGTCCATTGAAAGGCCTATTTAGACCTGTTCGTCCGAAACCTTTACAAAAAGGACCGCAAAAATGTTTTAATCAAATATTAGGAGTTCAAATAATTGATTAGGAGCTTTTCAACACAATTATATTACAAAACCGCAATTTATGTACTTTTTACTCAGTTAAAATTCCAACGGGTCCATTGAAAGGCCCATTTCGACCCGCTCGTCCGAAACCTCTACAAAAAGGACCGCAAAAATGTTTCATTCAAATATTAGGAGTTCAAATAATTGAGTAGAAGCTTTTCAACACAATTATATTGCAAAACCGCAATTTCTGTACTTTTTACTCAGTTAAAATTCCAACGGGTCCATTGAAAGGCCCATTTAGACCTGCTCGTCCGAAACCTCTACAAAAAGGACCGCAAAACAAGTTTTAATCAAATATTAGGAGTTCAAATAATTGATTAGGAGCTTTTCAACACAATTATATTGCAAAACCGCAATTTCTGTACTTTTTACTCAGTTAAAATTCCAACGGGTCCATTGAAAGGCCCATTTCGACCCGCTCGTCCGAAACCTCTACAAAAAGGACTGCAAAACAAGTTTTAATCAAATTTTAGGAGTTCATGTAATTGATTAGGAGCTTTTCAACACAATTATATTGCAAAACCTCAATTTATGTACTTTTTACTCAGTTAAAATTCCAACGGGTCCATTGAAAGGCCCATTTCGACCTGCTCGTCTGAAACCTCTACAAAAAGGACTGCAAAACAAGTTTTAATCAAATTTTAGGAATTCAAGTAATTTATTAGGAGCTTTTCAACACAATTATATTGCAAAACCTCAATTTATGTACTATTTACTCAGTTAAAATTCCAACGGGTCCATTGAAAGGCCCATTTAGACATGCTCGCCCGAAACCTCTACAAAAAGGACCGCAAAAATGTTTTATTCAAATATTAGGAGTTCAAATAATTGATTAGGAGCTTTTCAACACAACTATATTTCAAAACCTCAATTTCTGTACTTTTTACTCAGTTAAAATTCCAATGGGTCCATTGAAAGGCCCATTTAGACCTGCTCGTCCGAAACCTCTACAAAAAGGACCGCAAAAGTGTTTTATTCAAATATTATGAGTTCAAATAATTGATTAGGAGCTTTTCAACACAATTATATTGTAAAACCTCAATTTCTGTACTTTTTACTCATTTAAAATTCCAACGGGTCCATTGAAAGGCCCATTTCGACCCGCTCGTCCAAAACCTCCACAAAAAGGACTGCAAAAAATGTTTTAATCAAATTTTAGGAGTTCATGTAATTGATTAGGAGCTTTTCAACACAATTCTATTGCAAACCCTCAATTTCTGTACTTTTTACTCAGTTAAAATTCCAACGGGTCCATTGAAAGGCCCATTTAGACCTGCTCGTCCGAAACCTCTACAAAAAGGACCGCAAAAATGTTTTATTCAAATATTAGGAGTTCAAATAATTGATTAGGAGCTGTTCAACACAATTATATTGCAAAACCTCAATTTCTGTACTTTTTACTCATTTAAAATTCCAACGGGTCCATTGAAAGGCCCATTTCGACCCGCTCGTCCGAAACCTCTACAAAAAGGACTGCAAAACAAGTTTTAATCAAATTTTAGGAGTTCATGTAATTGATTAGGAGCTTTTCAAAACAATTATATTGCAAAACCTCAATTTCTGTATTTTTTACTCAGTTAAAATTCTAACGTGTCCATTGAAAGGCCTATTTAGACCTGCTCGTCCGAAACCTTTACAAAAAGGACCGCAAAAATGTTTTATTCAAATATTAGGAGTTCAAATAATTGATTAGGATCTTTTAAACACAATTATATTGCAAAACCTCAATTTCTGTACTTTTTACTCAGTTAAAATTCCAACGGGTCCATTGAAAGGCCCATTTAGACTTGCTCGTCCGAAACCTCTACAAAAAGGACCGCAAAAATGTTTAATTTAAATATTAGGAGTTCAAATAATTGATAAGGAGCTTTTCAACACAATTATATTTTAAAACCTCAATTTCTGCACTTTTTACTCATTTAAAATTCCAACGGGTCCATTGAAAGGCCCATTTCGACCTGCTTGTCCGAAACCTCTACAAAAAGCACTGCAAAACAAGTTTTAATCAAATTTTAGGAGTTCATGTAATTGATTAGGAGCTTTTCAACACAATTATATTGCAAAACCTCAATTTCTGTACTTTTTACTCAGTTAAAATTCCAACGAGTTCATTGAAAGGCCCATTTAGACCTGCTCGTCCGAAACCTCTACAAAAAGGACATCAAAAATGTTTTATTCAAATATTAGGAGTTCAAATAATTGATTAGGAGCTTTTCAACACAATTATATTGAAAAACCTCAATTTCTATACTTTTTACTCATTTAAAATTCCAACGGGTCCATTGAAAGGCCTATTTCGACCCGCTCGTCCGAAACCTCTACAAACGGACTGTAAAACAAGTTTTAAACAAATTTTAGGAGTTCATGTAGTTGATTAGGAGCTTTTCAACACAATTATATAGCAAAACCTCAATTTCTGTACTTTTTACTCAGTTAAAATTCCAACGGGTCCATTGAAAGGCCCATTTAGACTTGCTCGTCCGAAACCTCTACAAAAAGGACCGCAAAAATGTTTAATTTAAATATTAGGAGTTCAAATAATTGATAAGGAGCTTTTCAACACAATTATATTTCAAAACCTCAATTTCTGCACTTTTTACTCATTTAAAATTCCAACGGGTCCATTGAAAGGCCCATTTCGACCTGCTTGTCCGAAACCTCTACAAAAAGGACTGCAAAACAAGTTTTAATCAAATTTTAGGAGTTCATGTAATTGATTAGGAGCTTTTCAACACAATTATATTGCAAAACCTCAATTTCTGTACTTTTTACTCAGTTAAAATTCCAACGAGTTCATTGAAAGGCCCATTTAGACCTGCTCGTCCGAAACCTCTACAAAAAGGACATCAAAAATGATTTATTCAAATATTAGGAGTTCAAATAATTGATTAGGAGCTTTTCAACACAATTATATTGAAAAACCTCAATTTCTGTACTTTTTACTCATTTAAAATTCCAACGGGTCCATTGAAAGGCCTATTTCGACCCGCTCGTCCGAAACATCTACAAACGGACTGTAAAACAAGTTTTAATCAAATTTTAGGAGTTCATGTAATTGATTAGGAGCTTTTCAACACAATTATATTGCAAAACCTCAATTTCTGTACTTTTTACTCAGTTAAAATCCCAACGGGTCCATTGATAGGCCCATTTAGACCTGCTCGTCCGAAACCTCTACAAAAAGGACCGCAAAACAAGTTTTAATCAAATATTAGGAGTTCAAATAATTGATTAGGAGCTTTTCAACACAATTATATTGCAAAACCGCAATTTCTATACCTTTTACTCATTTAAAATTCCAACGGGTCCATTGAAAGGCGCAGTTCGACCCGCTCGTCTGAAACCTCTAAAAAAGGACCGCAAAACAAGTACTAATCAAATTTTAGGAGTTCATGTAATTGATTAGGAGCTTTTCAACACAATTATATTGCAAAACCTCAATTTATGTACCTTTTACTCAGTTAAAATTCAAACAGGTCCATTGAAAGGCTCATTTAGACCTGTTCGTCCGAAACCTTTACAAAAAGGACCGCAAAAATGTTTTATTCAAATATTAGGAGTTCAAATAATTGATTAGGAGCTGTTCAACACAATTATATTGCAAAACCTCAATTTCTGTACATTTTACTCTTTTAAAATTCCAACGGGTCCATTGAAAGGCCCATTTCGACCCGCTCGTCCGAAACCTCTACAAAAAGGACTGCAAAACAAGTTTTAATCAAACTTTAGGAGTTCATGTAATTGATTAGGAGCTTTTCAAAACAATTATTTTGCAAAACCTCAATTTCTGTATTTTTTACTCAGTTAAAATTCTAACGTGTCCATTGAAAGGCCTATTTAGGCCTGCTCGTCCGAAACCTTTACAAAAAGGACCGCAAAAATGTTTTATTCAAATATTAGGAGTTCAAATAATTGATTAGGATCTTTTAAACACAATTATATTGCAAAACCTCAATTTATGTACTTTTTACTCAGTTAAAATTCCAACGGGTCCATTGAAAGGCCTATTCAGACCTGCTAATCCGAAACCTCTACAAAAAGGACCGCAAAAATGTTTCATTCAAATATTAGGAGTTCAAATAATTGAGTAGAAGCTTTTCAACACAATTATATTGCAAAACCGCAATTTCTGTACTTTTTACTCAGTTAAAATTCCAACGGGTCCATTGAAAGGCCCATTTAGACCTGCTCGTCCGAAACCTCTACAAAAAGGACCGCAAAACAAGTTTTAATCAAATATTAGGAGTTCAAATAATTGATTAGGAGCTTTTCAACACAATTATATTGCAAAACCGCAATTTCTGTACTTTTTACTCAGTTAAAATTCCAACGGGTCCATTGAAAGGCCCATTTCGACCCGCTCGTCCGAAACCTCTACAAAAAGGACTGCAAAACAAGTTTTAATCAAACTTTAGGAGTTCATGTAATTGATTAGGAGCTTTTCAACACAATTATATTGCAAAACCTCAATTTATGTACTTTTTACTCAGTTAAAATTCCAACGGGTCCATTGAAAGGCCCATTTCGACCTGCTCGTCTGAAACCTCTACAAAAAGGACTACAAAACAAGTTTTAATCAAATTTTAGGAATTCAAGTAATTGATTAGGAGCTTTTCAACACAATTATATTGCAAAACCTCAATTTATGTACTTTTTACTCAGTTAAAATTCCAACGGGTCCATTGAAAGGCCCATTTAGACCTGCTCGCCCGAAACCTCTACAAAAAGGACCGCAAAAATGTTTTATTCAAATATTAGGAGTTCAAATAATTGATTAGGAGCTTTTCAACACAATTATATTTCAAAACCTCAATTTCTGTACTTTTTACTCAGTTAAAATTCCAACGGGTCCATTGAAAGGCCCATTTAGACCTGCTCGTCCGAAACCTCTACAAAAAGGACCGCAAAAGTGTTTTATTCAAATATTATGAGTTCAAATAATTGATTAGGAGCTTTTCAACACAATTATATTGCAAAACCTCAATTTCTGTACTTTTTACTCAATTAAAACTCCAACGGGTCCATTGAAAGGCCCATTTAGACCCGCTCGTCCGAAACCTCTACAAAAAGGACCGCAAAAATGTTTTATTCGAATATTAGGAGTTCAAATAATTTATTAGGAGCTTTTCAACACAATTATATTGCAAAACCTCAATTTCTGTACTTTTTACTCAGTTAAAATTCCAACGGGTCCATTGAAAGGCCCATTTAGACCTGCTCGTCCGAAACCTCTACAAAAAGGACCGCAAAACAAGTTTTAATCAAATATTAGGAGTTCAAATAATTGATTAGGAGCTTTTCAACACAATTATATTGCAAAACCGCAATTTCTGTACTTTTTACTCAGTTAAAATTCCAACGGGTCCATTGAAAGGCCCATTTCGACCCGCTAGTCCGAAACCTCTACAAAAAGGACTGCAAAACAAGTTTTAATCAATTTTTAGGAGTTCATGTAATTGATTAGGAGCTTTTCAACACAATTATATTGCAAAACCTAAATTTCTGTACTTTTTACTCAGTTAAAATTCCAACGGGTCCATTGAATTGCCCATTTAGACCTGCTCGTCCGAAACCTCTACAAAAAGGACCGCAAAAATCTTTTATTCAAATATTAGGAGTTCAAATAATTATTTAGGAGCTTTTCAACACAATTATATTGCAAAACCTCAATTTCTGTACTTTTTACTCATTTAAAATTCCAACGGGTCCATTGAAAGGCCCATTTCGACCCGCTCGTCCGAAACCTCTACAAAAGGACTGTAAAACAAGTTTTAATTAAATTTTAGGAGTTCATGTAATTGATTAGGAGCTTTTCAACACAATTATATTGCAAAACCTCAATTTCTGTACTTTTACTCAGTTAAAATTCCAACAGGTCCATTGAAAGGCCCATTTAGACCTGCTCGTCCGAAACCTCTACAAAAAGGACTGCAAAACAAGTTTTAATCAAATTATAGGAGTTCATGTAATTGATTAGGAGCTTTTCAACACAATAATATTGCAAAACCTCAATTTCTGTACTTTTACTCAGTTAAAATTCCAACAGGTCCATTGAAAGGCCCATTTAGACCTGCTCGTCCGAAACCTCTACAAAAAGGACTGCAAAACAAGTTTTAATCAAATTATAGGAGTTCATGTAATTGATTAGGAGCTTTTCAACACAATAATATTGCAAAACCTCAATTTCTGTACTTTTTACTCAGTTAAAATTCCAACGGGTCCATTGAATGGCCCATTTAGACCTGCTCGTCCGAAATCTCTACAAAAAGGACCGAAAAATGTTTTATTCAAATATTAGGAGTTCAAATAATTTATTAGGAGCTTTTCAACACAATTATATTGTAAAACCTCAATTTCTGTACTTTTTACTCATTTAAAATTCCAACGGGTCCATTGAAAGGCCCATTTCGACCCGCTCGTCCGAAACCTCTACAAAAAGGACTGCAAAACAAGTTTTAATCAAATTTTTGGAGTTCATGTAATTGATTAGGAGCTTTTCAACACAATTATATTGCAAAACCTCAATTTATGTACTTTTTACTCAGTTAAAATTCCAACGGGTCCATTGAAAGACCCATTTCGACCCGCTCGTCCGAAACCTCTACAAAAAGGACTGCAAAACAAGTTTTAATCAAATTTTAGGAATTCATGTAATTGATTAGAAGCTTTTCAACACAATTATATTGCAAAACCTCAATTTCTGTACTTTTTACTCAATTAAAACTCCAACGGGTCCATTGAAAGGCCCATTTAGACCTGCTCGTCCGAAACCTCTACAAAAAGGACCGCAAAAATGTTTTATTCGAATATTAGGAGTTCAAATAATTGATTAGGAGCTTTTCAACACAATTATATTGCAAAACCTCAATTTCTGTACTTTTTACTCAGTTAAAATTCCAACGGGTCCATTGAAAGGCCCATTTAGACCTGCTCGTCCGAAACCTCTACAAAAAGGACCGCAAAACAAGTTTTAATCAAATATTAGGAGTTCAAATAATTGATTAGGAGCTTTTCAACACAATTATATTGCAAAACCGCAATTTCTGTACTTTTTACTCAGTTACAATTCCAACGGGTCCATTGAAAGGCCCATTTCGACCCGCTCGTCCGAAACCTCTACAAAAAAAGACTGCAAAACAAGTTTTAATCAAATTTTAGGAGTTTATGTAATTGATTAGGATCTTTTCAACACAATTATATTGCAAAACCACAATTTTTGTACTTTTTACTCAGTTAAAATTCCAACGGGTCCATTGAAAGGCCCATTTAGACCTGCTATTCCGAAACCTGTACAAAAAAGACCGCAAAAATGTTTTATTCAAATATTAGGAGTTCAAATAATTGATTAGGAGCTTTTCAACACAATTATATTGCAAAACCTCAATTTCTGTACTTTTTACTCATTTAAAATTCCAACGGGTCCATTGAAAGTCCCATTTCGACCCGCTCGTCCGAAGCCTCTACAAAAAGGACAACAAAACAAGTTTTAATCAAATTTTAGGAGTTCATGTAATTGATTAGGAGCTTTTAAATTTTTACTTGCTACTTTACATATTATGTGGAAAATCTATGTTGCTCCCAAACATTATCTTACCGTTATCAAGTACATATTCTATGATAATCTCATTGTTAAATAACTTTTCTCTAGTTAAATCATCCTTACATCCAGCCCTTTTAGGGAATCAAATACAAGCCCATTTTCTGGGAACTTCTGATTTAATCTATTATTGCAATTTATTATTTTCTCTGTTCACCTCTCTGCCTCCCTCTTTATATGATTATCAAAGTTGGATTCGGAAATTTTCTGGTCACAATAATGTCATATGCTCATATAATTATTATAAATTCCTCATCTCTAATGATCTTAATACATATACTTTTTATCAGTGCTTGGTACGGAAATATCCAGGTTGCAATATAATGTATAACCATTCTTCATGGTTAATATTCTTGCGCTTCATTTACATTCGGCTATGTTATATAAGGAATGTACACCTCACTTCTTATCTAGTTAATCTTTTTACCCCTCCGTATCTATTTCTTTACCTACCTGTAATGTATGTTGCAACTTTTCTCTTTAAGACTTTATCTATAAGTTCTTTTATCTTGTCTTTATATACTTCTGAGATCAATGTCTTGCTTACACATACTAAGAGCCCCACTTCCCTAAACATTATATTATATTACTTTCTAAATATTAAGGGTAGTGTATATCTATACACTACACTTTTCATTTTAACCAATCTCTTCTCAACTTTGTTGTCAAAACCCTCTTTCCAGTTTCAATTTTATTTACTGATTGTAAATTATAAATGTATCAGTATGTACTATCTCAACTATTTAGCCATCAAATCTTACTTAACCTATATTTTTCCTATTATATACTTCTTTAGTCAATTTCAACTCCACAAATATTATATTCCTACTGTTTTGTATGCACTCTAATATCATCTTTATCATGCAGCTCTTCAGTTACTACAACAATCCTTGGTGGCCCATTCAATGCCTAAGTTATTATGTAATTTTTTTAAATTTATTTATTTTATGTTTATTTCATTCCTCCCCCATCATTTATTTGCTAATTTGGTCTGTATCTAATTTCTTTGCCCCGCTTCTCTCTCTCCCTGGGTTTGTAAATTTATTTTCTTGCTTCCCTCTTGCTTTTTCATTCTCTGTGGCTTTTATATGGTTGCTTTTCATTACTAGATGTATGTTTCTAGGGTTATTACCTTTTTCTAGATGTGTAAATCTAGGTTTGCTCTCTATTTTTAGATGCATGTTCATAGGTTTTTACACTGCTTTATCTGTTTCCTTCCTAGTTTACCAGTTTCAAGTATGTTACTTCCTTTGTTCTAAATTACGTTTCTTCAATATCATTCACTGCTTATCCCTCTACACCTTTCTAGGTGAATTCTCTCGAGCCCTTTCAAGGGATTTTAAATCTACCCTACCTATTAGGGACACTATAACAGTTCTATCTTCTCATTCACTTTACCTATTTTATAGGTCATATATATTCCTTAATTGCGAAGCTTTTACCCCCTGGTTTTTACCAAATGCAATAGTCAAGGCCTCATCACTTAATTTCATCTTCTCAATAATTATTACCAATTACTTTCATCAAATATCCCTTCTAATAACGGTTTTATTTATTATTATTTATTTTTATAACTCCCCGTCTTTATACCGATTTTACTACTATCTTAAATTTTATAAATTAATTGAATGCCATTTATTACAGTCTATTTATTTCCAAAAAGCATTTACCTTAATCTTTGCCTCTTCTTCCGTTACATCTATTTTACTAAACTGTTCATTCCTTTGTATAACAACATACTATTTTCCTCCACCTATCCAAACAATAAATACATATTCTAAAATAATATCTAGTCATACTTCTACAAAAATAAATTTAAATGTTACCCACATTCTTTTACTTCAGCCTTTTTCCAATTTTTTTACCTCTCTCTTAATATATTCAAATGTTAAATTTTTTCTAAATTTTTACTTCACTATTACCAGCCATTTATTGTGCCAGCACATACAAATTTCTAGGAAACCAACTTTAACCCCATTCATTACAGACTATAAATGTCAAACACTATTATTTATTATTAAAATTACCTCCTTTCATTTATTACATTCTTCTATATTGCTAAAGATATTACCATCAAAATATATATTTTATTCTGTAATCCTACTACCATTAAGGAAAATAATTAACTCCATTTTCTTCAATTATTTTCCTTTATTTAAGCCATTAAAAATTATTCTCTGTTTTAAATACCCGAGTATTAAATATCTTTCTTTTTTTACCAAAACCACCCAGATCTTTCTCTTCTCAAACCCCCTTTACAGCTAATACCTTAAACAAATCTCTTTAACATCACTATTAAAGTTTAACCATAATTATTATAGAAATAAAAGATACTTTCTTTTAAGAATTTATAGTCCCAAATCAATTCAGGTAAGTACTTTAAATAAGCTTTCTCAGCTTAAAAGTACTTTCCATCTTTTACAATCTATATTTATTTTCCAAAATATTACTCAATTCACTTTCCATATTTCTTTTCCCTTAGCTATTTTCGCTTTCTTTATATACTTGCAGTATTTCTCTACCATCCCACTACAACACCTATCTATCTCGTACTTCTCATACCTTCTAATTCTCTCAATGGCTTCATCCTCCTCCATCCCCCAACTCAACTCGATCAATCTTACCAATGAAGAACCAGAACTGCTGTACACACCTGATTTCGATTTTATCAAGGAAGATCCCAAGCTCATTGTAATTGGTCGTTTTATATCATCCAAGGCTCTCGATATCTCTGCTGTGATCAACGGCTTCGAAGGTATCTGGAAACCTAATAAAGTGGTATCCATCTCAGTGATACAAGACAACTTTATCAAAATCAAGTTCAAGGAAATCAAGAACTGCTACGAGATCATCAATCGTGGTCCTTGGCTATATAAGGATGAATGGCTAGCAGTCACTGAATACGATCCGGCCAAATCATTAAACGACTACAACTTCAACACCATGAGAATCTGGATCCGAATTTTCTCTCTCCCCGACTCACTTTTTGCTGATGTTGATCGTTCCCATCTGGTGGGACATGCTCTAGGATCAATGGTTGGTCAAGTTCTCCGAACGGACACCCGCCAAATCGATGGGAATATGCATGAATTCCTTCGTGTTGAAATCCTGCTCAACATTATAAGACCTGTCACCCGATTTGTGTTCATTGGTTCTGGTGAAAACAAAATTATGTGCCGGCTTCAGTATGAAAGGCTCCCAACTCTGTGTCCTGGATGCGGCATAATCAGCCACACCCTAGAAAATTGTCCAATCCGTTCATCTCTCGATCTCACCAAGTTACAGTACGGAGAATGGCTCCGTTATCTGCCACCTAGACGTCGCCCAGCTGGTATTCGGGGACGTATCCGCAATGTGGAACCAAATCAGATTCCAATCATCCCTCCAACAAATGGTAACCCTACCTTAATATTTACAATAACCACTTTTTTCATCTGTTTTCTCAATTCTTTTTTTCTATCAATATACCTAACTATAGTTTTAATCACAGTGGCCCCAATGAATATCCCAACAGCTCCTGCCAACCCTACAGCTCCCCCTAACGAACAGAATAATATGGGTAAAATATTTTATTCTCTCTTCTTACTTTACGCAAAAATTTATAAGGTGCTAATTACAAGTTTCCTATGCTGCATAGGCTCTCTAAATGATGGCGATGCAGCCTCATTTACGAAACAAGCAACCGAAGATGGCCAAAATGCCGACATGACTATTGATGACGACCCCAATTCTGCTAAAGCCCCCCTAATGCTGATTTGAAGCAAAAGGCTCCTCTTGAGCCCCAACCCCTTAACACCATCTATCCCATCCCGGAAGATGGTTCTGATGATGATTGGGAAACCATTGATGATTATGGTGTCCCCAGCCCTACTGCCGAGCAGATTAAAAAGTTTGACTTTGAATCGAGTAAGCCTTCTAAACCCACTGATACATTGTTCAATGATTTTAATCAGTGGTTACTTAAAACTTACCCGAATGATGCAGCCCCTGCACCTGTTCCTGTTCCAGCACCCGCACCTGCACCTGCACCAACCCAAACTAACCGAGGCATGAAACGCCGCTCCCCAATACAAGTATCGCTCCCGCCGAAAAAATCCAAACAGTCAGGATCTACTCCAAAAGCTGGGATGAGCAGCTCTAAAAACTCTCCGGCGGCAGCTGATTCCCAGCCCCGCCGAGCAAAATGAGGATCCTCTGCTGGAACTGTCAGGGCCTTGGACAAGCCCCGACGGTTCAACATTTTAGATCCTATGTCCAACGCACCAACCCCGATATTATATTTTTATGCGAAACTAAGCTAAATAATGCGGAATGTCACCGCCTATGTCTTTCATTAGGTATGTTAGACATTATTTCTATTTCCCCTACGGAAGGGTGTTCCGGTATCTCATTATTCGCTACATGCAATATTAATATAAGTCTTCTTTCTTATTCGTCGCGTTTTATCCATATTCAAATCTTACAGAATAATTCCACAATGTTTTTCACTGGTATACACGGATTTTCGGAAACTAGCAAAAAATATAAAACATGGGAGTTAATTGATTCTCTATATCCATCCACTAAAAATAAACCTTGGCTACTAGGCGGTGATTTCAATGAAATTTTAACAGATTCGGAAAAACAAGGTGGCTCTCGTAGAGCTAGATCTCAAATTAAAAACTTTCGCAATTGTTTAACTCGTAACAACCTCTATGATTGTAAGCCATCCTCGGGTTGGTTCACATGGTCTAAGGTCGGTCCCTTAACCCCGATCATACATGAAAGATTAGACCGTTTTATTGCTAATTCTGAATGGAAAGATCTCTATCCTTCTCATCGAATCACCACAGAATATGTTGCCAAATCTGATCATTGTTTTCTTCTCCTAGAATTAGACATCTCGACTACCAAACTCAAAACACAACCACCTACGAATTTCAGATTCGAAAGTTGCTGGTCCAATAATATTGATAATATCCGAACCATTAAAAGGGCTTGGGCCGACACTCCCGGAACAACCTTAAATAAAATTGAAGCGGTAGGCACTTACCTTGAAGAATGGCAAAATCAGCAACGTTTTAAATCAACCGGTAGAATTAAATTTCTTACTAAAAAAATAAACAGACTATTATTTCGTCCCTTAACGGCCACTAATGAACATATTTATTTAAACTATAGAACTGAATTAAACAAACTCTTAACAGAGCAAGAAGTCTATTGGGCTCAATGATCTCGAACCCTTTGGCTCTCCCAAGGAGACAAAAATACCAAATTCTTCCATGCCCGAGCTTCTAATAGGAATAAGAAAAACTCAATCGACGGCCTTTACGATACCAATTCTAATTGGTGTACTGCTGAATCGGACATAATGGAAATTGCTTCAGATTATTTTAAAAACCTGTTCACTACTTCCAACCCACAAATTTCGAATGCCATCCTGGACAAAATTCACCCTTCTATCAATTATTCAATGAATGAAAACCTTCTAAAGGCGTTCACTAGAGAAGAAATTATTCATGCTTTCAAAGAAATTGACCCTAGGAAAGCTCCTGGTTGCGATGGTCTACCCAGTAGCTTTTTTAGACAACACTGGGATACAGTGGGTGATGATGTCATTAATCTTTGTATTAACCTTTTAAATGGCAACACCGACATGGCTTCAGTCAACAAAACTATATTGGTGCTAATTCCCAAAGTACAAAACCCAACCTCCATGAAACAACTCAGACCAATTAGCCTTTGCACTGTCCTTTACAAAATAGTTGCCAAAACAATTGTCAATAGAATGAAACATGCTATACCTCTTTGTATTAGCCCTAATCAAGCAGCCTTTGTCCAGGGACGTAATATATCTGACAACATCCTTATTGCTCATGAAATTATCCATAATATTAACTCAGGAGCTACTAAATCCTCTCAAGGAGCTGCCCTTAAACTAGACATGGAAAAAGCATTCGACAGAGTAGAATGGTCTTTCCTTGCTAATGTAATGGAACGAATGGGCTTTGCTCCCGAATGGATCAAGCTTATTATGCGCTGTATTACTACAGTATCTTTTTCAGTCAAAATTAATAATTCTTTCTCATCCACCTTTCAACCTCAACGTGGTCTTCGTCAAGGGGATCCTCTATCACCTTTTCTTTTTCTATTCTGTACTCAAGGCCTATCGGCTTACTTAGCTGCCGCTCAACAAACTAAAATACTCCCAGGTCTCGGCGCCAGTAAACATGGGCCTAAAGTCCATCACCTACTTTTTGCTGACGATTGCATGATATTTATTAATACTAATCAATCTGAAGCGTCCCTTCTGAAAAATGCCCTTCAAACTTATGCTAATGCTTCCGGTCAAGCAGTCAACTTTGAGAAATCAACAATCTTTTATAACCCGCGTACACCTACTGCAACAAGAAATGCAATCAACAGCCTTTTACAACTACGCGAGGTTTCTAACCCTGGTATTTACCTAGGCATCCCGCTCCTAATTGGGAAAAATAAAACTGAATCTTTAGGTTTTGTACGAGATAAAGTACATGATCGCCTCTCTAGCTGGGACAAACACCTTCTATCCTTTAGTGGTAGAGAGATTTTCATCAAAGCTGTTTTACAATCTCTCCCACAATATGTTATGTCTTGCTATCTTCTACCACACAATATAATCGACGACATGACTACATCAATCCGCCAATACTGGTGGACTGGCAAATCCAACAAAAAAGGTTGGCACATGTTACCGTGGAATCGTATATGTCTACCCAAATCCGCTGGCGGAATGGGTTTCAAGGACCTACACGATTTCAATATCGCTCTCTTGGGTAAGCAAATTTGGAAACTAATCTGTGAACCAGACTCCTTATTAGGACAAATATACCGATCTAAATATTTTCCTGCAGGCAACATCCTGGATGCACCGAAACCTAGTAGGGGCTCCTTTGCCTGGCAGGGCATATATAATGCTCTTCAGCGTCTTTTCCCTGGCTTTCTTCATCGCCCTGGTATAAACAGTAATATCAGGATACACAAAGATATATGGGGTGGGTCTTCCCCGATTGAGCTAACTGGGGATTATGAAATTTCCGATGAATTTCACATTCGATGTCGGGATTTCATGATCCGTAACCAAACTGCCTGGGATACGGTAAAGTTAAACAATTACTTCAATCCAATTGATGCCGATTTCATTCTCCGTACTCCCATCATAAATGATCATCGGGATTCAATCCTATGGTCTCCCAATGACTCGGGTATCTATTCAGTTCGCTCTGGATATATTTTCTTACAACGATCAGTATCCCAACCTTCGCCACCTACTCGCTTTTGGAAGTTTTTATCCAAATGCAAAGCTTTACCCAAAGTTAAAACTTTTGGCTGGCGTATGGCATCTGATGCTCTACCAGTTGGTTCTAAAATGCAAGCTTTCTCCCCTAGCTCGGGGCTCTGTTCTATTTGTGGTTATCAATCGGAATCGATTCTTCATGCGTTTTGTGACTGCCCTGGGGCAACTGAAGGCCTCCAAATTAGTGGTATCCCTATCTCTATCTATAAGAGTTCAGCTTCTACACCCTTACAATGGTTAGAGGAAGCAACCTCTACAATTTCCTCTATTAAATTTGGTCTCTTCCTTACCGTTTTATGGAATATTTGGAACAGGCGTAATGATTGGGTACACAACCACCATCTACAACCCTCATGGCTAATTGATGTCAACTCAATTAGCTTACATGATGAATTTTGTAAATCTTCAATTTCATCTGTACCATCTCCATCTACATTTACTAACCCCTCCCATGCTCCTCCACCAAATTATATCAAAATTAATGTTGATGGAGCTTTTAACCCTTCAACTCGTGCAGCAGCTGTCGGCGTTGTTGCTCGTGACCCTGCAGGAGCAGTCGTGGGTGGTCTTGCTTTCCCTCTTGGTAGCCGTCAGGACGCTATCACCACTGAGGGGGAAAGCATCCTTGTTGGTCTTACCTTTGCCCGATCTCATGGATGGAATCGGATCATGATCGAAACGGACTGCGCCTCTCTCGCGAATAGGATCAACAATCCTGCTCAGGACCTATCTACTATGGGACCAACTATTCTTCAGATACAAGCTGCTCTTCATGACTTCGACTTTACTTCTATTTCCTTTGTACGCCGTGAGGCAAATGTTATAGCCCATACGTTGGCTTCCTTTTCTCTGAATTCTATGACTTCTACGTCATTTGAATCGGATATTCCCCATTGTATTCAACATCTTGTAACAAATATTCATTGATTAATAATATCTGGGCACTCTTTTCCCCTTTTTAGGGTCCTCTAGCTTTGCTTGAAGGACAGTAGTAGAGGTTTTTAATGAGGCCTTTTCTTCAAAAAAAAAATTCCAACGGGTCCATTGAAAGGCCCATTTAGACCTGCTCGTCCGAAACCTCTACAAAAAGGACCGCAAAAATGTTTTATTCAAATATTAGGAGTTCAAATTATTGATTAGGAGCTTTTAACCACAATTATATTGCAAAACCTCAATTTCTGCACTTTTTACTCATTTAAAATTACAACGGGTCCATTTAAAGGCCCATTTCGAACTGCTCGTCCGAAACCTCTACAAAAAGGACTGCAAAACAAGTTTTAATCAAACTTTAGGAGTTCATGTAATTGATTAGGAGCTTTTCAACACAATTATATTGCAAAACCTCAATTTTTGTACTTTTTACTCAGTTAAAATTCCAACGGGTCCATTGAAAGGCCCTTTTAGACCTGCTCGTCCGAAACCTCTACAAAAAGGACCGCAAAAATGTTTTATTCAAATATTAGGAGTTCAAATAATTGATTAGGAGCTTTTCAACACAATTATATTGCAAAACCTCAATTTCTGTACTTTTTACTCAGTTAAAATTCTAACGGGTCCATTGAAAGGATCATTTCGACCCGCTCGTCTGAAACCTCTACAAAAGGACTGTAAAACAAGTTTTAATCAAATTTTAGGAGTTCATGTAATTGATTAGGAGCTTTTCAACACAACTATATTGCAAAACCTCAATTTCTGTACTTTTTACTCATTTAAAATTCCAACGGGTCCATTGAAAGGCCCATTTAGACCTGCTCGTCTGAAACCTCTACAAAAAGGACCGCAAAACAAGTTTTAATCAAATATTAGGAGTTCAAATAATTGATTAGGAGCTTTTCAACACAATTATATTGCAAAACCTCAATTTATGTACTTTTTACTCAGTTAAAATTCCAACGGGTCCATTGAAAGGCCCATTTAGACCTGCTCGTCCGAAACCTCTACAAAAAGGACTGCAAAACAAGTTTTAATCAAATTTTAGGAGTTCAAATAATTAATTAGGAGCTTTTCAAAACAATTATATTGCAAAACCGCATTTTCTGTACGTTTTACTCAGTTAAAATTCCAACGGGTCCATTGAAAGGCCCATTTCGACCCGCTCGTCCGAAACCTCTACAAAAGGACTGCAAAACAAGTTTTAATCAAATTTTAGGAGTTCATGTAATTGATTAGGAGCTTTTCAACACAATTATATTGCAAAACCTCAATTTCTGTACTTTTTACTCAGTAAAAAAATTAAACGGGTCCATTGAAAGGCCCATTTAGACCTGCTATTCTGAAACCTGTACAAAAAGGACCGTAAAAATGTTTTATTCAAATATTAGGAGTTCAAATAATTGATTATGAGCTTTTCAACACAATTATATTGCAAAACCTCAATTTCTATACTTTTTACTCATTTAAAATTCCAACGGGTCCATTGAAAGGCCCATTTCGACCCGCTCGTTCGAAACCTCTACAAAAAGGACTGCAAAACAAGTTTTAATCAAATTTTAGGAGTTCATGTAATTGATTAGGAGCTTTTCAACACAATTATATTGCAAAACCTCAATTTCTGTACTTTTTACTCATTTAAAATTCCAACGGGTCCATTGAAAGGCCCATTTAGACCTGCTCGTCCGAAACCTCTACAAAAAGGACCGCAAAAATGTTCTAATCAAATATTAGGAGTTCAAATAATTGATTAGGAGCTTTTCAACACAATTATATTGCAAAACCGCATTTTCTGTACGTTTTACTCAGTTAAAATTCCAACGGGTCCATTGAAAGGCCCATTTCGACCCGCTCGTCCGAAACCTCTACAAAAGGACTGTAAAACAAGTTTTAATCAAACTTTAGGAGTTCATGTGATTTATTAGGAGCTTTTCAACACAATTATATTGCAAAACCTCAATTTCTGTACTTTTTACTCAGTTAAAATTCCAACGGGTCCATTGAAAGGCCCATTTAGACCTGCTATTCCGAAACCTGTACAAAAAGGACCGCAAAAATGTTTTATTCAAATATTAGGAGTTCAAATAATTGATTATGAGCTTTTCAACACAATTATATTGCAAAACCTCAATTTCTGTACTTTTTACTCATTTAAAATTCCAACGGGTCCATTGAAAGGCCCATTTCGACCCGCTCGTCCGAAACCTCTACAAAAAGGACAGCAAAACAAGTTTTAATCAAATTTTAGGAGTTCATGTAATTGATTAGGAGCTTTTAAACACAATTATATTGCAAAACCTCAATTTGTGTACTTTTTACTCAGTTAAAATTCCAACGGGTCCATTGAAAGGCCCATTTCGACCTGCTCGTCCGAAACCTCTACAAAAAGGACCGCAAAAATGTTTTATTCAAATATTAGGAGTTCAAATAATTGATTAGGAGCTTTTCAACATAATTACATTGCAAAACCTCAATTTCTGTACTTTTTACACATTTAAAATTCCAACGGGTCCATTGAAAGGCCCATTTCGACCCGCTCGTCCAAAACCTTTTCAAAAAGGACTACAAAACAAGTTTTAATCAAATTTTAGGAGTTCATGTAATTGATTAGGAGCTTTTCAACACAATTATATTGCAAAACCTCAATTTATGTACTATTTACTCAGTTAAAATTCCAACGGGTCCATTGAAAGGCCCATTCAGACATGCTCGCCCGAAACCTCTACAAAAAGGACCGCAAAAATGTTTTAATCAAATATTAGGAGTTCAAATAATTGATTAGGAGCTTTTCAACACAATTATATTGCAAAACCTCAATTTCTGTACTTTTTACTCATTTAAAATTCCAACGGGTCCATTGAAAGGCCCATTTCGACCCGCTCGACTGAAACCTCTACAAAAAGGACAGCAAAACAAGGTTTAATCAAATTTTAGGAATTCATGTAATTGATTAGGAGCTTTTCAACACAATTATATTGCAAAACCTCAATTTATGTACTTTTTACTCAGTTAAAATTCCAACGGGTCCATTGAAAGGCCCATTTAGACCTGCTCGTCCGAAACCTCTACAAAAAGGACTGCAAAACAAGTTTTATTCAAATATTAGGAGTACAAATAATTGATTAGGTGCTTTTCAACACATTTATATTGCAAAACCTCAATTTCTGCACTTTTTACTCATCTAAAATTCCAACGGGTCCATTGAAAGGCCCATTTCGACCTGCTCGTCCGAAACCTCTACAAAAAGGACTGCAAAACAAGTTTTAATCAAATTTTAGGAGTTCATGTAATTGATTAAGAGCTTTTCAACACAATTATATTGCAAAACCTCAATTTCTGTACTTTTTACTCAGTTAAAATTCCAACGGGTCCATTGAAAGGCCCATTTAGACCTGCTCGTCCGAAACCTCTGCAAAAAGGCCCGCAAAACAAGTTTTAATCAAATATTAGGAGTTCAAATAATTAATTAGGAGCTTTTCAAAACAATTATATTGCAAAACCGCATTTTCTGTACTTTTTACTCAGTTAAAATTCCAACGGGTCCATTAAAAGGCCCATTTCGACCCGCTCGTCCGAAACCTCTACAAAAAGGACTGCAAAACAAGTTTTAATCAAATTTTAGGAGTTCATGTAATTGATTAGGAGCTTTTCAACACAATTATATTGCAAAACCTCAATTTATGTACTTTTTACTCAGTTAAAATTCCAACGGGTCCATTGAGAGGCCCATTTCAACCAGCTCGTCCGAAACCTATACAAAAAGGACTGCAAAACAAGTTTTAATCAAATTTTAGGAATTCATGTAATTGATTAGGAGCTTTTCAACACAATTATATTGCAAAACCTCAATTTCTGCACATTTTACTCATTTAAAATTCTAACGGGTCCATTGAAAGGCCCATTTCGACCTGCTCGTCCGAAACCTCTACAAAAAGGACTGCAAAACAAGTTCTAATCAAATTTTAGGAGTTCTTGTAATTGATTAGGAGCTTTTCAACACAATTATATTGCAAAACCTCAATTTCTGTACTTTTTACTCAGTTAAACTTCCAACGGGTCCATTGAAAGGCCCATTTAGACCTGCTCGTCCGAAACCTCTACAAAAAGGACCGCAAAAATGTTTTATTCAAATATTAGGAGTTCAAATAATTGATTAGGAGCTTTTCAACACAATTATATTGCAAAACCTCAATTTCTGTACTTTTTACTCATTTAAAATTCCAACGGGTCCATTGAAAGGCCCATTTCGACCCGCTCGTCCGAAACCTCGACAAAAGGACTGTAAAACAAGTTCTAATCAAATTTTAGGAGTTCATGTAATTGATTAGGAGCTTTTCAACACAATAATATTGCAAAACCTCAATTTCTGTACTTTTTACTCAGTTAAAATTCCAACGGGTCCATTGAAAGGCCCATTTAGACCTGCTCGTCCGAAACCTCTACAAAAAGGACTGCAAAACAAGTTTTAATCAAATTTTAGGAGTTCAAATAATTAATTAGGAGCTTTTCAAAACAATTATATTGCAAAACCGCATTTTCTGTACGTTTTACTCAGTTAAAATTCCAACGGGTCCATTGAAAGGCCCATTTCGACCCGCTCGTCCGAAACCTCTACAAAAGGACTGCAAAACAAGTTTTAATCAAATTTTAGGAGTTCATGTAATTGATTAGGAGCTTTTCAACACAATTATATTGCAAAACCTCAATTTCTGTACTTTTTACTCAGTTAAAATTCAAACGGGTCCATTGAAAGGACCATTTAGACCTGCTATTCTGAAACCTGTACAAAAAGGACCGTAAAAATGTTTTATTCAAATATTAGGAGTTCAAATAATTGATTAGGAGCTTTTCAACACAATTATATTGCAAAACCTCAATTTATGTACTTTTTACTCAGTTAAAATTCCAACGGGTCCATTGAAAGGCCCATTTAGACCTGCTCGTCCGAAACCTCTACAAAAAGGACTGCAAAACAAGTTTTAATCAAATTTTAGGAGTTCAAATAATTAATTAGGAGCTTTTCAAAACAATTATATTGCAAAACCGCATTTTCTGTACGTTTTACTCAGTTAAAATTCCAACGGGTCCATTGAAAGGCCCATTTCGACCCGCTCGTCCGAAACCTCTACAAAAGGAATGTAAAACAAGTTTTAATCAAATTTTAGGAGTTCATGTAATTGATTAGGAGCTTTTCAACACAATTATATTGCAAAACCTCAATTTATGTACTTTTTACTCAGTTAAAATTCCAACGGTCCATTGAAAGGCCCATTTAGACCTGCTCGTCCGAAACCTCTACAAAAAGGACTGCAAAACAAGTTTTAATCAAATTTTAGGAGTTCAAATAATTAATTAGGAGATTTTCAAAACAATTATATTGCAAAACCGCATTTTCTGTACTTTTTACTCATTTAAAATTCCAACGGGTCCATTGAAAGGCCCATTTCGACCCGCTCGTCCGAAACCTCTTCAAAAAGGACTGCAAAACAAGTTTTAATCAAATTTTAGGAATTCATGTAATTGATTAGGAGCTTTTCAACACAATTATATTGCAAAACCTCAATTTATGTACTTTTTACTCAGTTAAAATTCCAACGGGTCCATTGAAAGGCCCATTTAGACCTGCTCGTCCGAAACCTCTACAAAAAGGACTGCAAAACAAGTTTTAATCAAATTTTAGGAGTTCAAATAATTAATTAGGAGCTTTTCAAAACAATTATATTGCAAAACCGCATTTTCTGTACGTTTTACTCAGTTAAAATTCCAACGGGTCCATTGAAAGGCCCATTTCGACCCGCTCGTCCGAAACCTCTACAAAAGGACTGCAAAACAAGTTTTAATCAAATTTTAGGAGTTCATGTAATTGATTAGGAGCTTTTCAACACAATTATATTGCAAAACCTCAATTTCTGTACTTTTTACTCAGTTAAAATTCAAACGGGTCCATTGAAAGGCCCATTTAGACCTGCTATTCTGAAACCTGTACAAAAAGGACCGTAAAAATGTTTTATTCAAATATTAGGAGTTCAAATAATTGATTATGAGCTTTTCAACACAATTATATTGCAAAACCTCAATTTCTGTACTTTTTACTCATTTAAAATTCCAACGGGTCCATTGAAAGGCCCATTTCGACCCGCTCGTCCGAAACCTCTACAAAAAGGACTGCAAAACAAGTTTTAATCAAATTTTAGGAGTTCATGTAATTGATTAGGAGCTTTTCAACACAATTATATTGCAAAACCTCAATTTCTGTACTTTTTACTCAGTTAAAATTCCAACGGGTCCATTGAAAGGCCCATTTAGACCTGCTATTCCGAAACCTGTACAAAAAGGACCGCAAAAATGTTTTATTCAAATATTAGGAGCTCAAATAATTGATTATGAGCTTTTCAACACAATTATATTGCAAAACCTCAATTTCTGTACTTTTTACTCATTTAAAATTCCAACGGGTCCATTGAAAGGCCCATTTCGACCCGCTCGTCCGAAACCTCAACAAAAAGGACAGCAAAACAAGTTTTAATCAAATTTTAGGAGTTCATGTAATTGATTAGGAGCTTTTAAACACAATTATATTGCAAAACCTCAATTTGTGTACTTTTTACTCAGTTAAAATTCCAACGGGTCCATTGAAAGGCCCATTTAGACCTGCTCGTCCGAAACCTCTACAAAAAGGACCGCAAAAATGTTTTATTCAAATATTAGGAGTTCAAATAATTGATTAGGAGCTTTTCAACATAATTACATTGCAAAACCTCAATTTCTGTACTTTTTACTCATTTAAAATTCCAACGGGTCCATTGAAAGGCCCATTTCGACCCGCTCGTCCAAAACCTTTTCAAAAAGGACTACAAAACAAGTTTTAATCAAATTTTAGGAGTTCATGTAATTGATTAGGAGCTTTTCAACACAATTATATTGCAAAACCTCAATTTATGTACTATTTACTCAGTTAAAATTCCAACGGGTCCATTGAAAGGCCCATTCAGACATGCTCGCCCGAAACCTCTACAAAAAGGACCGCAAAAATGTTTTATTCAAATATTAGGAGTTCAAATAATTGATTAGGAGCTTTTCAACACAATTATATTGCAAAACCTCAATTTATGTACTTTTTACTCAGTTAAAATTCCAACGGGTCCATTGAAAGGCCCATTTAGACCTGCTCGTCCGAAACCTCTACAAAAAGGACCGCAAAAATGTTTTATTCAAATATTAGGAGTTCAAATAATTGATTAGGAGCTTTTCAACATAATTACATTGCAAAACCTCAATTTCTGTACTTTTTACTCATTTAAAATTCCAACGGGTCCATTGAAAGGCCCATTTCGACCCGCTCGTCCAAAACCTTTTCAAAAAGGACTACAAAACAAGTTTTAATCAAATTTTAGGAGTTCATGTAATTGATTAGGAGCTTTTCAACACAATTATATTGCAAAACCTCAATTTATGTACTATTTACTCAGTTAAAATTCCAACGGGTCCATTGAAAGGCCCATTCAGACATGCTCGCCCGAAACCTCTACAAAAAGGACCGCAAAAATGTTTTAATCAAATATTAGGAGTTCAAATAATTGATTAGGAGCTTTTCAACACAATTATATTGCAAAACCTCAATTTCTGTACTTTTTACTCATTTAAAATTCCAACGGGTCCATTGAAAGGCCCATTTCGACCCGCTCGTCCAAAACCTTTTCAAAAAGGACTACAAAACAAGTTTTAATCAAATTTTAGGAGTTCATGTAATTGATTAGGAGCTTTTCAACACAATTATATTGCAAAACCTCAATTTATGTACTATTTACTCAGTTAAAATTCCAACGGGTCCATTGAAAGGCCCATTCAGACATGCTCGCCCGAAACCTCTACAAAAAGGACCGCAAAAATGTTTTAATCAAATATTAGGAGTTCAAATAATTGATTAGGAGCTTTTCAACACAATTATATTGCAAAACCTCAATTTCTGTACTTTTTACTCATTTAAAATTCCAACGGGTCCATTGAAAGGCCCATTTCGACCCACTCGACTGAAACCTCTACAAAAAGGACAGCAAAACAAGTTTTAATCAAATTTTAGGAATTCATGTAATTGATTAGGAGCTTTTCAACACAATTATATTGCAAAACCTCAATTTATGTACTTTTTACTCAGTTAAAATTCCAACGGGTCCATTGAAATGCCCATTTAGACCTGCTCGTCCGAAACCTCTACAAAAAGGACTGCAAAACAAGTTTTATTCAAATATTAGGAGTACAAATAATTGATTAGGTGCTTTTCAACACATTTATATTGCAAAACCTCAATTTCTGCACTTTTTACTCATCTAAAATTCCAACGGGTCCATTGAAAGGCCCATTTCGACCTGCTCGTCCGAAACCTCTACAAAAAGGACTGCAAAACAAGTTTTAATCAAATTTTAGGAGTTCATGTAATTGATTAAGAGCTTTTCAACATAATTATATTGCAAAACCTCAATTTCTGTACTTTTTACTCAGTTAAAATTCCAACGGGTCCATTGAAAGGCCCATTTAGACCTGCTCGTCCGAAACCTCTGCAAAAAGGCCCGCAAAACAAGTTTTAATCAAATATTAGGAGTTCAAATAATTAATTAGGAGCTTTTCAAAACAATTATATTGCAAAACCGCATTTTCTGTACTTTTTACTCAGTTAAAATTCCAACGGGTCCATTAAAAGGCCCATTTCGACCCGCTCGTCCGAAACCTCTACAAAAAGGACTGCAAAACAAGTTTTAATCAAATTTTAGGAGTTCATGTAATTGATTAGGAGCTTTTCAACACAATTATATTGCAAAACCTCAATTTATGTACTTTTTACTCAGTTAAAATTCCAACGGGTCCATTGAGAGGCCCATTTCGACCCGCTCGTCCGAAACCTATACAAAAAGGACTGCAAAACAAGTTTTAATCAAATTTTAGGAATTCATGTAATTGATTAGGAGCTTTTCAACACAATTATATTGCAAAACCTCAATTTCTGCACTTTTTACTCATTTAAAATTCTAACGGGTCCATTGAAAGCCCATTTCGACCTGCTCGTCCGAAACCTCTACAAAAAGGACTGCAAAACAAGTTCTAATCAAATTTTAGGAGTTCTTGTAATTGATTAGGAGCTTTTCAACACAATTATATTGCAAAACCTCAATTTCTGTACTTTTTACTCAGTTAAACTTCCAACGGGTCCATTGAAAGGCCCATTTAGACCTGCTCGTCCGAAACCTCTACAAAAAGGACCGCAAAAATGTTTTATTCAAATATTAGGAGTTCAAATAATTGATTAGGAGCTTTTCAACACAATTATATTGCAAAACCTCAATTTCTGTACTTTTTACTCATTTAAAATTCCAACGGGTCCATTGAAAGGCCCATTTCGACCCGCTCGTCCGAAACCTCTACAAAAGGACTGTAAAACAAGTTTTTAATCAAATTTTAGGAGTTCATGTAATTGATTAGGAGCTTTTCAACACAATAATATTGCAAAACCTCAATTTCTGTACTTTTTACTCAGTTAAACTTCCAACGGGTCCATTGAAAGGCCCATTTAGACCTGCTCGTCCGAAACCTCTACAAAAAGGACCGCAAAAATGTTTTATTCAAATATTAGGAGTTCAAATAATTGATTAGGAGCTTTTCAACACAATTATATTGCAAAACCTCAATTTCTGTACTTTTTACTCAGTTAAAATTCCAACGGGTCCATTGAAAGGCCCATTTAGACCTGCTCGTCCGAAACCTCTACAAAAAGGACCGCAAAAATGTTTTATTCAAATATTAGGAGTTCATGTAATTGATTAGGAGCTTTTCAACACAATTATATTGCAAAACCTCAATTTCTGTACTTTTTACTCAGTTAAAATTCCAACGGGTCCATTGAAAGGCCCATTTCGACCCGCTCGTCCGAAACCTTTTCAAAAAGGACTGCAAAACAAGTTTTAATCAAATTTTATGAGTTCATGTAATTGATTAGGAGCTTTTCAACACAATTATATTGCAAAACCTCAATTTCTGTACTTTTTACTCAGTTAAAATTCCAACGGGTCCATTGAAAAGCCCATTTAGACCTGCTCGTCCGAAACCTCTACAAAAAGGACCGCAAAAATGTTTTATTCAAATATTAGGTGTTCAAATAATTGATTAGGTGCTTTTCAACACATTTATATTGCAAAACCTCAATTTCTGCACTTTTTACTCATCTAAAATTCCAACGGGTCCATTGAAAGGCCCATTTCGACCTGCTCGTCCGAAACCTCTACAAAAAGGACTGCAAAACAAGTTTTAATCAAATTTTAGGAGTTCATGTAATTGATTAAGAGCTTTTCAACACAATTATATTGCAAAACCTCAATTTCTGTACTTTTTACTCAGTTAAAATTCCAACGGGTCCAATGAAAGGCCCATTTAGACCTGCTCGTCCGAAACCTCTGCAAAAAGGCCCGCAAAACAAGTTTTAATCAAATATTAGGAGTTCAAATAATTAATTAGGAGCTTTTCAAAACAATTATATTGCAAAATCGCATTTTATGTACTTTTCACTCAGTTAAAATTCCAACGGGTCCATTGAAAGGCCCATTTCGACCCGCTCGTCCGAAACCTCTACAAAAAGGACTGCAAAACAAGTTTTAATCAAATTTATTGAGTTCATGTAATTGATTAGGAGCTTTTCAACACAATTATATTGCAAAACCTCAATTTCTGTAGTTTTTACTCAGTTAAAATTCCAACGGGTCCATTGAAAGGCCCATTTAGACCTGCTCGTCCAAAACCTCTACAAAAAGGACCGCAAAAATGTTTTATTCAAATATTAGGAGTTCAAATAATTGATTAGGAGCTTTTCAACACAATTATATTGCAAAACCTCAATTTCTGTACTTTTTACTCAGTTAAAATTCCAACGGGTCCATTGAAAGGCCCATTTAGACCTTCTCGTCCGAAACCTCTACAAAAAGGACCGCAAAAATGTTTTATTCAAATATTAGGAGTTCATGTAATTGATTAGGAGCTTTTCAACACAATTATATTGCAAAACCTCAATTTCTATACTTTTTACTCAGTTAAATTTCCAACGGGTCCAATGAAAGGCCCATTTAGACCTGCTCGTCCGAAACCTCTACAAAAAGGACCGCAAAAATGTTTTATTCAAATATTAGGAGTTCATGTAATTGATTAGGAGCTTTTCAACACAATTATATTGCAAAACCTCAATTTCTGTACTTTTTACTCAGTTACAATTCCAACGGGTCCATTGAAAGGCCCATTTCGACCCGCTCGTCCGTAACCTCTACAAAAAAAATACTGCAAAACAAGTTTTAATCAAATTTTAGGAGTTCATGTAATTGATTAGGATCTTTTCAGCACAATTATATTGCAAAACCACAATTTCTGTACTTTTTACTCATTTAAAATTCCAACGGATCCATTGAAAGGCCCATTTCGACCCGCTCGTCCGAAACCTCTAAAAAAGGACTGCAAAACAAGTTCTAATCAAATTTTAGGAGTTCATGTAATTGATTAGGAGCTTTTAAACACAATATATTGCAAAACCTCAATTTATGTACTTTTTACTCAGTTAAAATTCCAACGGGTCCATTGAATGGCCCATTTAGACCTGCACGCCCGAAATCTCTACAAAAAGGACCGAAAAATGTTTTATTCAGATATTAGGAGTTCAAATAATTTATTAGGAGCTTTTCAACAAAATTATATTGTAAAACCACAATTTCTGTACGTTTTACTCATTGAAAATTCCAACGGGTACATTGAAAGGCACATTTCGACCTGCTCGTCCGAAACCTCTGCAAAAAGGACCGCAAAACAAGTTTTAATCAAATATTAGGAGTTCAAATAATTGATTAGGAGCTTTTCAACACAATTATATTGCAAAACCGCAATTTCTGAACTTTTTACTCAGTTAAAATTCCAACGGGTCCATTGAAAGGCCCATTTCGACCCGCTCGTCCGAAACCTCTAGAAAAAGGACTGCAAAACAAGTTTTAATCAAATTTATTGAGTTCATGTAATTGATTAGGAGCTTTTCAACACAATTATATTGCAAAACCTCAATTTATGTACTTTTTACTCAGTTAAAATTCCAACGGGTCCATTGAGAGGCCCATTTCGACCCGCTCGTCCGAAACCTCTACAAAAAGGACTGCAAAACAAGTTTTAATCAAATTTTAGGAATTCATGTAATTGATTAGGAGCTTTTCAACACAATTATATTGCAAAACCTCAATTTCTGCACTTTTTACTCATTTAAAATTCTAACGGGTCCATTGAAAGGCCCATTTCGACCTGCTCGTCCGAAACCTCTACAAAAAGGAATGCAAAACAAGTTTTAATCAAATTTTATGAGTTCATGTAATTGATTAGGAGCTTTTCAACACAATTATATTGCAAAACCTCAATTTCTGTACTTTTTACTCAGTTAAAATTCCAACGGGTCCATTGAAAAGCCCATTTAGACCTGCTCGTCCGAAACCTCTACAAAAAGGACCGCAAAAATGTTTTATTCAAATATTAGGTGTTCAAATAATTGATTAGGTGCTTTTCAACACATTTATATTGCAAAACCTCAATTTCTGCACTTTTTACTCATCTAAAATTCCAACGGGTCCATTGAAAGGCCCATTTCGACCTGCTCGTCCGAAACCTCTACAAAAAGGACTGCAAAACAAGTTTTAATCAAATTTTAGGAGTTCATGTAATTGATTAAGAGCTTTTCAACACAATTATATTGCAAAACCTCAATTTCTGTACTTTTTACTCAGTTAAAATTCCAACGGGTCCAATGAAAGGCCCATTTAGACCTGCTCGTCCGAAACCTCTGCAAAAAGGCCCGCAAAACAAGTTTTAATCAAATATTAGGAGTTCAAATAATTAATTAGGAGCTTTTCAAAACAATTATATTGCAAAATCGCATTTTCTGTACTTTTCACTCAGTTAAAATTCCAACGGGTCCATTGAAAGGCCCATTTCGACCCGCTCGTCCGAAACCTCTACAAAAAGGACTGCAAAACAAGTTTTAATCAAATTTATTGAGTTCATGTAATTGATTAGGAGCTTTTCAACACAATTATATTGCAAAACCTCAATTTCTGTAGTTTTTACTCATTTAAAATTCCAACGGGTCCATTGAAAGGCCCATTTCGACTCGCTCGTCCGAAACCTCTACAAAAAGGACTGCAAAACAAGTTTTAATCAAATTTTAGGAGTTCATGTAGTTGATTAGGAGCTTTTCAACACAATTATATTGCAAAACCTCAATTTATGTACTTTTTACTCTGTTAAAATTCAAACGGGACCATTGAAAGTCCCATTTAGACCT
Source organism: Hibiscus tridactylites (assembly GCA_958450335.1). Lineage (NCBI taxonomy): Eukaryota > Viridiplantae > Streptophyta > Magnoliopsida > Malvales > Malvaceae > Hibiscus > Hibiscus tridactylites. The sequence goes on from CAUDLX010000086.1 coordinate 37,113, forward strand.
GCTCGTCCGAAACCTCTACAAAAAGGACTGCAAAAATGTTTTATTCAAATATTAGGAGTTTAAATAATTGATTAGGAGCTTTTCAACACAATTATATTGAAAAACCTCAATTTCTATACTTTTTACTCAGTTAAATTTCCAACGGGTCCAATGAAAGGCCCATTTAGACCTGCTCGTCCGAAACCTCTACAAAAAGGACCGCAAAAATGTTTTATTCAAATATTAGGAGTTCATGTAATTGATTAGGAGCTTTTCAACACAATTATATTGCAAAACCTCAATTTCTGTACTTTTTACTCAGTTACAATTCCAACGGGTCCATTGAAAGGCCCATTTCGACCCGCTCGTCCGTAACCTCTACAAAAAAAATACTGCAAAACAAGTTTTAATCAAATTTTAGGAGTTCATGTAATTGATTTGGATCTTTTCAGCACAATTATATTGCAAAACCACAATTTCTGTACTTTTTACTCATTTAAAATTCCAACGGATCCATTGAAAGGCCCATTTCGACTCGCTCGTCCGAAACCTCTAAAAAAGGACTGCAAAACAAGTTCTAATCAAATTTTAGGAGTTCATGTAATTGATTAGGAGCTTTTAAACACAACATATTGCAAAACCTCAATTTATGTACTTTTTACTCAGTTAAAATTCCAACGGGTCCATTGAATGGCCCATTTAGACCTGCACGCCCGAAATCTCTACAAAAAGGACCGAAAAATGTTTTATTCAGATATTAGGAGTTCAAATAATTTATTAGGAGCTTTTCAACAAAATTATATTGTAAAACCACAATTTCTGTACGTTTTACTCATTGAAAATTCCAATGGGTACATTGAAAGGCACATTTCGACCTGCTCGTCCGAAACCTCTGCAAAAAGGACCGCAAAACTAGTTTTAATCAAATATTAGGAGTTCAAATAATTGATTAGGAGCTTTTCAACACAATTATATTGCAAAACCGCAATTTCTGAACTTTTTACTCAGTTAAAATTCCAACGGGTCCATTGAAAGGCCCATTTCGACCCGCTCGTCCGAAACCTCTACAAAAAGGACTGCAAAACAAGTTTTAATCAAATTTATTGAGTTCATGTAATTGATTAGGAGCTTTTCAACACAATTATATTGCAAAACCTCAATTTATGTACTTTTTACTCAGTTAAAATTCCAACGGGTCCATTGAGAGGCCCATTTCGACCCGCTCGTCCGAAACCATTACAAAAAGGACTGCAAAACAAGTTTTAATCAAATTTTAGGAATTCATGTAATTGATTAGGAGCTTTTCAACACAATTATATTGCAAAACCTCAATTTCTGCACTTTTTACTCATTTAAAATTCTAACGGGTCCATTGAAAGGCCCATTTCGACCTGCTCGTCCGAAACCTCTACAAAAAGGAATGCAAAACAAGTTTTAATCAAATTTTAGGAGTTCTTGTAATTGATTAGGAGCTTTTCAACACAATTATATTTCAAAACCTCAATTTCTGTACTTTTTACTCAGTTAAAATTCCAACGGGTCCATTGAAAGGCCCATTTAAACCTGCTCGTCCAAAACCTCTACAAAAAGGACCGCAAAAATGTTTTATTCAAATATTAGGAGTTCAAATAATTGATTAGGAGCTTTTCAACACAATTATATTGCAAAACCTCAATTTCTGTACTTTTTACTCATTTAAAATTCCAACGGGTCCATTGAAAGGCCCATTTCGACCCGCTCGTCCGAAACCTCGACAAAAGGACTGTAAAACAAGTTCTAATCAAATTTTAGGAGTTCATGTAATTGATTAGGAGCTTTTCAACACAATAATATTGCAAAACCTCAATTTCTGTTCTTTTTACTCAGTTAAAATTCCAACGGGTCCATTGAAAGGCCCATTTAGACCTGCTCGTCCGAAACCTCTACAAAAAGGACCGCAAAAATGTTTTATTCAAATATTAGGAGTTCAAATAATTGATTAGGAGCTTTTCAACACAATTATATTGCAAAACCTCAATTTCTGTACTTTTTACTCAGTTAAAATTCCAACGGGTCCATTGAAAGGCCCATTTAGACCTGCTCGTCCGAAACCTCTACAAAAAGGACCGCAAAAATGTTTTATTCAAATATTAGGAGTTCATGTAATTGATTAGGAGCTTTTCAACACAATTATATTGCAAAACCTCAATTTCTATACTTTTTACTCAGTTAAATTTCCAACGGGTCCAATGAAAGGCCCATTTAGACCTGCTCGTCCGAAACCTCTACAAAAAGGACCGCAAAAATGTTTTATTCAAATATTAGGTGTTCAAATAATTGATTAGGTGCTTTTCAACTCATTTATATTGCAAAACCTCAATTTCTGCACTTTTTACTCATCTAAAATTCCAACGGGTCCATTGAAAGGCCCATTTCGACCTGCTCGTCCGAAACCTCTACAAAAAGGACTGCAAAACAAGTTTTAATCAAATTTTAGGAGTTCATGTAATTGATTAAGAGCTTTTCAACACAATTATATTGCAAAACCTCAATTTCTGTACTTTTTACTCAGTTAAAATTCCAACGGGTCCAATGAAAGGCCCATTTAGACCTGCTCGTCCGAAACCTCTGCAAAAAGGCCCGCAAAACAAGTTTTAATCAAATATTAGGAGTTCAAATAATTAATTAGGAGCTTTTCAAAACAATTATATTGCAAAATCGCATTTTCTGTACTTTTCACTCAGTTAAAATTCCAACGGGTCCATTGAAAGGCCCATTTCGACCCGCTCGTCCGAAACCTCTACAAAAAGGACTGCAAAACAAGTTTTAATCAAATTTATTGAGTTCATGTAATTGATTAGGAGCTTTTCAACACAATTATATTGCAAAACCTCAATTTCTGTAGTTTTTACTCAGTTAAAATTCCAACGGGTCCATTGAAAGGCCCATTTAGACCTGCTCGTCCAAAACCTCTACAAAAAGGCCCGCAAAAATGTTTTATTCAAATATTAGGAGTTCAAATAATTGATTAGGAGCTTTTCAACACAATTATATTGCAAAACCTCAATTTCTGTACTTTTTACTCAGTTAAAATTCCAACGGGTCCATTGAAAGGCCCATTTAGACCTGCTCGTCCGAAACCTCTACAAAAAGGACCGCAAAAGTGTTTTATTCAAATATTATGAGTTCAAATAATTGATTAGGAGCTTTTCAACACAATTATATTGCAAAACCTCAATTTCTGTACTTTTTACTCAATTAAAACTCCAACGGGTCCAATGAAAGGCCCATTTAGACCTGCTCGTCCGAAACCTCTACAAAAAGGACCGCAAAAATGTTTTATTCAAATATTAGGAGTTCATGTAATTGATTAGGAGCTTTTCAACACAATTATATTGCAAAACCTCAATTTCTGTACTTTTTACTCAGTTACAATTCCAACGGGTCCATTCAAAGGCCCATTTCGACCCGCTCGTCCGTAACCTCTACAAAAAAAATACTGCAAAACAAGTTTTAATCAAATTTTAGGAGTTCATGTAATTGATTAGGATCTTTTCAGCACAATTATATTGCAAAACCACAATTTCTGTACTTTTTACTCATTTAAAATTCCAACGGATCCATTGAAAGGCCCATTTCGACCCGCTCGTCCGAAACCTCTAAAAAAGGACTGCAAAACAAGTTCTAATCAAATTTTAGGAGTTCATGTAATTGATTAGGAGCTTTTAAACACAATATATTGCAAAACCTCAATTTATGTACTTTTTACTCAGTTAAAATTCCAACGGGTCCATTGAATGGCCCATTTAGACCTGCACGCCCGAAATCTCTACAAAAAGGACCGAAAAATGTTTTATTCAGATATTAGGAGTTCAAATAATTTATTAGGAGCTTTTCAACAAAATTATATTGTAAAACCACAATTTCTGTACGTTTTACTCATTGAAAATTCCAACGGGTACATTGAAAGGCACATTTCGACCTGCTCGTCCGAAACCTCTGCAAAAAGGACCGCAAAACAAGTTTTAATCAAATATTAGGAGTTCAAATAATTGATTTGGAGCTTTTCAACACAATTATATTGCAAAACCGCAATTTCTGAACTTTTTACTCAGTTAAAATTCCAACGGGTCCATTGAAAGGCCCATTTCGACCCGCTCGTCCGAAACCTCTAGAAAAAGGACTGCAAAACAAGTTTTAATCAAATTTATTGAGTTCATGTAATTGATTAGGAGCTTTTCAACACAATTATATTGCAAAACCTCAATTTATGTACTTTTTACTCAGTTAAAATTCCAACGGGTCCATTGAGAGGCCCATTTCGACCCGCTCGTCCGAAACCTCTACAAAAAGGACTGCAAAACAAGTTTTAATCAAATTTTAGGAATTCATGTAATTGATTAGGAGCTTTTCAACACAATTATATTTCAAAACCTCAATTTCTGCACTTTTTACTCATTTAAAATTCTAACGGGTCCATTGAAAGGCCCATTTCGACCTGCTCGTCCGAAACCTCTACAAAAAGGAATGCAAAACAAGTTTTAATCAAATTTTAGGAGTTCTTGTAATTGATTAGGAGCTTTTCAACACAATTATATTTCAAAACCTCAATTTCTATACTTTTTACTCAGTTAAAATTCCAACGGGTCCATTGAAAGGCCCATTTAAACCTGCTCGTCCAAAACCTCTACAAAAAGGACCGCAAAAATGTTTTATTCAAATATTAGGAGTTCATGTAATTGATTAGGAGCTTTTCAACACAATTATATTGCAAAACCGCAATTTCTGAACTTTTTACTCAGTTAAAATTCCAACGGGTCCATTGAAAGGCCCATTTCGACCCGCTCGTCCGAAATCTCTAGAAAAAGGACTGCAAAACAAGTTTTAATCAAATTTATTGAGTTCATGTAATTGATTAGGAGCTTTTCAACACAATTATATTGCAAAACCTCAATTTATGTACTTTTTACTCAGTTAAAATTCCAACGGGTCCATTGAGAGGCCCATTTCGACCCGCTCGTCCGAAACCTCTACAAAAAGGACTGCAAAACAAGTTTTAATCAAATTTTAGGAATTCATGTAATTGATTAGGAGCTTTTCAACACAATTATATTGCAAAACCTCAATTTCTGCACTTTTTACTCATTTAAAATTCTAACGGGTCCATTGAAAGGCCCATTTCGACCTGCTCGTCCGAAACCTCTACAAAAAGGAATGCAAAACAAGTTTTAATCAAATTTTATGAGTTCATGTAATTGATTAGGAGCTTTTCAACACAATTATATTGCAAAACCTCAATTTCTGTACTTTTTACTCAGTTAAAATTCCAACGGGTCCATTGAAAAGCCCATTTAGACCTGCTCGTCCGAAACCTCTACAAAAAGGACCGCAAAAATGTTTTATTCAAATATTAGGTGTTCAAATAATTGATTAGGTGCTTTTCAACACATTTATATTGCAAAACCTCAATTTCTGCACTTTTTACTCATCTAAAATTCCAACGGGTCCATTGAAAGGCCCATTTCGACCTGCTCGTCCGAAACCTCTACAAAAAGGACTGCAAAACAAGTTTTAATCAAATTTTAGGAGTTCATGTAATTGATTAAGAGCTTTTCAACACAATTATATTGCAAAACCTCAATTTCTGTACTTTTTACTCAGTTAAAATTCCAACGGGTCCAATGAAAGGCCCATTTAGACCTGCTCGTCCGAAACCTCTGCAAAAAGGCCCGCAAAACAAGTTTTAATCAAATATTAGGAGTTCAAATAATTAATTAGGAGCTTTTCAAAACAATTATATTGCAAAATCGCATTTTCTGTACTTTTCACTCAGTTAAAATTCCAACGGGTCCATTGAAAGGCCCATTTCGACCCGCTCGTCCGAAACCTCTACAAAAAGGACTGCAAAACAAGTTTTAATCAAATTTATTGAGTTCATGTAATTGATTAGGAGCTTTTCAACACAATTATATTGCAAAACCTCAATTTCTGTAGTTTTTACTCAGTTAAAATTCCAACGGGTCCATTGAAAGGCCCATTTAGACCTGCTCGTCCAAAACCTCTACAAAAAGGACCGCAAAAATGTTTTATTCAAATATTAGGAGTTCAAATAATTGATTAGGAGCTTTTCAACACAATTATATTGCAAAACCTCAATTTCTGTACTTTTTACTCAGTTAAAATTCCAACGGGTCCATTGAAAGGCCCATTTAGACCTTCTCGTCCGAAACCTCTACAAAAAGGACCGCAAAAATGTTTTATTAAAATATTAGGAGTTCATGTAATTGATTAGGAGCTTTTCAACACAATTATATTGCAAAACCTCAATTTCTGTACTTTTTACTCAGTTAAAATTCCAACGGGTCCATTGAAAGGCCCATTTAGACCTGCTCGTCCGAAACCTCTACAAAAAGGACCGCAAAAATGTTTTATTCAAATATTAGGAGTTCATGTAATTGATTAGGAGCTTTTCAACACAATTATATTGCAAAACCTCAATTTATGTACTTTTTACTCAGTTAAAATTCCAACGGGTCCATTGAAAGACCCATTTAGACCTGCTCGTCTGAAACCTCTACAAAAAGGACTGCAAAAATGTTTTATTCAAATATTAGGAGTTCAAATAATTGATTAGGAGCTTTTCAACACAATTATATTGCAAAACCTCAATTTCTGTACTTTTTACTGAGTTAAAATTCCAACGGGTCCATTGAAAGGCCCATTTAGACCTGCTCGTCCGAAACCTCTACAAAAAGGACCGCAAAAATGTTTTATTCATATATTAGGAGTTCAAATAATTGATTAGGAGCTTTTCAACACAATTATATTGCAAAACCTCAATTTCTGTACTTTTTACTCATTTAAAATTCCAACGGGTCCATTGAAAGGCCCATTTCGACCCGCTCGTCCGAAACCTCTACAAAAGGACTGTAAAACAAGTTTTAATCAAATTTTAGGAGTTCATGTGATTGATTAGGAGCTTTTCAACACAATTATATTGCAAAACCTCAATTTATGTACTTTTTACTCAGTTAAAATTCCAATGGGTCCATTGAAAGGCCCATTTAGACCTGCTCGTCCGAAACCTCTACAAAAAGGACCGCAAAAACAAGTTTTAGTCAAATATTAGGAGTTCAAATAATTGATTAGGAGCTTTTCAACACAATTATATTGCAAAACCACAATTTATGTACTTTTTACTCAGTTAAAATTCCAACGGGTCCATTGACAGGCCCATTTCGACCCGCTCGTCCGAAACCTCTACAAAAAGGACTGCAAAACAAGTTTTAATCAAATTTTAGGAATTCATGTAATTGATTAGGAGCTTTTCAACACAATTATATTGCAAAACCTCAATTTCTGCACTTTTTACTCATTTAAAATTCCAACGGGTCCATTGAAAGGCCCATTTCGACCTGCTCGTCAGAAACCTCTACAAAAAGGACTGCAAAACAAGTTTTAATCAAACTTTAGGAGTTCATGTAATTGATTAGGAGCTTTTCAACAAAATTATATTGCAAAATCTCAATTTCTGTACTTTTTACTCAGTTAAAATTCCAACGGGTCCATTGAAAGGCCCATTTAGACCTGCTCGTCCGAAACCTCTACAAAAAGGACCGCAAAAATGTTTTATTCAAATATTAGGAGTTCAAATAATTGATTAGGAGCTTTTCAACACAATTATATTGCAAAACCTCAATTTCTGTACTTTTTACTCATTTAAAATTCCAACGGGTCCATTGAAAGGCCCATTTCGACCCGCTCGTCCGAAACCTCTACAAAAGGACTGTAAAACAAGTTTTAATCAAATTTTAGGAGTTCATGTGATTGATTAGGAGCTTTTCAACACAATTATATTGCAAAACCTCAATTTATGTACTTTTTACTCAGTTAAAATTTCAACGGGTCCATTGAAAGGCCCATTTAGACCTGCTCGTCCGAAACCTCTACAAAAAGGACCGCAAAAACAAGTTTTAGTCAAATATTAGGAGTTCAAATAATTGATTAGGAGCTTTTCAACACAATTATATTGCAAAACCTCAATTTATGCACTTTTTACTCAGTTAAAATTCCAACGGGTCCATTGAGAGGCCCATTTCGACCCGCTCGTCCGAAACCTCTACAAAAAGGACTGCAAAACAAGTTTTAATCAAATTTTAGGAGTTCATGTAATTGATTAGGAGCTTTTCAACACAATTATATTGCAAAACCTCAATTTCGGTACTTTTTACTCAGTTAAAATTCCAACGGGTCCATTGAAAGGCCCATTTAGACCTGCTATTCCGAAACCTGTACAAAAAGGACCATTTCGACCCGCTCGTCCGAAACCTCTACAAAATGACTGTAAAACAAGTTTTAATCAAATTTTAGGAGTTCATGTAATTGATTCGGAGCTTTTCAACACAATTATATTGCAAAACCTCAATTTCTGTACTTTTTACTCAGTTAAAATTCCAACGGGTCCATTGAAAGGCCCATTTAGACCTGCTCGTCCGAAACCTCTACAAAAAGGACCGCAAAAATGTTTTATTCAAATATTAGGAGTTCAAATAATTCATTAGGAGCTTTTCAACACAATTATATTGCAAAACCTCAATTTCTGTACTTTTTACTCATTTAAAATTCCAACGGGTCCATTGAAAGGCCCATTTCGACCCGCTCGTCCGAAACCTCTACAAAAGGACTGTAAAACAAGTTTTAATCAAACTTTAGGAGTTCATGTGATTGATTAGGAGCTTTTCAACACAATTATATTGCAAAACCTCAATTTCTGTACTTTTTACTCAGTTAAAATTCCAGCGGGTCCATTGAAAGGCCCATTTCGACCCGCTCATCCGAAACCTCTACAAAAAGGACTGCAAAACAAGTTTTAATCAAATTTTAGGAGTTCTTGTAATTGATTAGGAGCTTTTCAACACAATTATATTGCAAAACCTCAATTTCTGTACTTTTTACTTAGTTAAAATTCCAACGGGTCCATTGAAAGGCCCATTTAGACCTGCTCGTCCGAAACCTCTACAAAAAGGACCGCAAAAATCTTTTATTCAAATATTAGGAGTTCAAATAATTGATTAGGAGCTTTTCAACACAATTATATTGCAAAACCTCAATTTATGTACTTTTTACTCATTTAAAATTTCAACGGGTCCATTGAAAGGCCCATTTCGACCCGCTCGTCCGAAACCTCGACAAAAGGACTGTAAAAAGAGTTCTAATCAAATTTTAGGAGTTCATGTAATTGATTAGGAGCTTTTCAACACAATAATATTGCAAAACCTCAATTTCTGTACTTTTTACTCAGTTAAAATTCCAACGGGTCCATTTAAAGGCCCATTTAGACCTGCTCGTCCGAAACCTCTACAAAAAGGACCGCAAATATGTTTTATTCAAATATTAGGAGTTCAAATAATTGATTAGGAGCTTTTCAACACAACTATATTGCAAAACCTCAATTTCTGTACTTTTTACTCAGTTAAAATTCCAACGGGTCCATTGAAAGGCCCATTTAGACCTGCTCGTCCGAAACCTCTACAAAAAGGACCGCAAAAATGTTTTATTCAAATATTAGGAGTTCATGTAATTGATTAGGAGCTTTTCAACACAATTATATTGCAAAACCTCAATTTATGTACTTTTTACTCAGTTAAAATTCCAACGGGTCCATTGAAAGACCCATTTAGACCTGCTCGTCCGAAACCTCTACAAAAAGGACTGCAAAAATGTTTTATTCAAATATTAGGAGTTCAAATAATTGATTAGGATCTTTTCAACACAATTATATTGCAAAACCTCAATTTCTGTACTTTTTACTGAGTTAAAATTCCAACGGGTCCATTGAAAGGCCCATTTAGACCTGCTCGTCCGAAACCTCTACAAAAAGGACCGCAAAAATGTTTTATTCAAATATTAGGAGTTCAAATAATTGATTAGGAGCTTTTCAACACAATTATATTGCAAAACCTCAATTTCTGTACTTTTTACTCATTTAAAATTCCAACAGGTCCATTGAAAGGCCCATTTCGACCCGCTCGTCCGAAACCTCTACAAAAGGACTGTAAAACAAGTTTTAATCAAATTTTAGGAGTTCATGTGATTGATTAGGAGCTTTTCAACACAATTATATTGCAAAACATCAATTTATGTACTTTTTACTCAGTTAAAATTCCAACGGGTCCATTGAAAGGCCCATTTAGACCTGCTCGTCCGAAACCTCTACAAAAAGGACCGCAAAAACAAGTTTTAGTCAAATATTAGGAGTTCAAATAATTGATTAGGAGCTTTTCAACACAATTATATTGCAAAACCTCAATTTATGTACTTTTTACTCAGTTAAAATTCCAACGGGTCCATTGAGAGGCCCATTTCGACCCGCTCGTCCGAAACCTCTACAAAAAGTACTGCAAAACAAGTTTTAATCAAATTTTAGGAATTCATGTAATTGATTAGGAGCTTTTCAACACAATTATATTGCAAAACCTCAATTTCTGCACTTTTTACTCATTTAAAATTCCAACGGGTCCATTGAAAGGCCCATTTCGACCTGCTCGTCCGAAACCTCTACAAAAAGGACTGCAAAACAAGTTTTAATCAAACTTTAGGAGTTCATGTAATTGATTAGGAGCTTTTCAACACAATTATATTGCAAAATCTCAATTTCTGTACTTTTTACTCAGTTAAAATTCCAACGGGTCCATTGAAAGGCCCATTTAGACCTGCTCGTCCGAAACCTCTACAAAAAGGACCGCAAAAATGTTTTATTCAAATATTAGGAGTTCAAATAATTCATTAGGAGCTTTTCAACACAATTATATTGCAAAACCTCAATTTCTGTACTTTTTACTCATTTAAAATTCCAACGGGTCCATTGAAAGGCCCATTTCGACCCGCTCGTCCGAAACCTCTACAAAAGGACTGTAAAACAAGTTTTAATCAAACTTTAGGAGTTCATGTGATTTATTAGGAGCTTTTCAACACAATTATATTGCAAAACCTCAATTTATGTACTTTTTACTCAGTTAAAATTCCAACGGGTCCATTGAAAGGCCCATTTAGACCTGCTCGTCCGAAACCTCTACAAAAAGGACCGCAAAAACAAGTTTTAGTCAAATATTAGGAGTTCAAATAATTGATTAGGAGCTTTTCAACACAATTATATTGCAAAACCTCAATTTCTGTACTTTTTACTCATTTAAAATTCCAACGGGTCCATTGAAAGGCCCATTTCGACCCGCTCGTCTGAAACCTCTACAAAAAGGACAGCAAAACAAGTTTTAATCAAATTTTAGGAGTTCATGTAATTGATTAGGAGCTTTTCAACACAATTATATTGCAAAACCTCAATTTCTGTACTTTTTACTCAGTTAAAATTCCAACGGGTCCATTGAAAGGCCCATTTAGACCTGCTCGTCCGAAACCACTACAAAAAGAACCGCAAAAATGTTTTATTCAAATATTAGGAGTTCAAATAATTCATTAGGAGCTTTTCAACACAATTATATTGCAAAACCTCAATTTATGTACTTTTTAATCATTTAAAATTCCAACGGGTCCATTGAAAGGCCCATGTCGACCCGCTCGTCCGAAACCTCTACAAAAGGACTGTAAAACAAGTTTTAATCAAATTTTAGGAGTTCATGTAATTGATTAGGAGCTTTTCAACACAATTATATTGCAAAACCTCAATTTCTGTACTTTTTACTCAGTTAAAATTCCAACGGGTCCATTGAAAGGCCCATTTAGACCTGCTCGTCCGAAACCTCTACAAAAAGGACCGCAAAAACAAGTTTTAGTCAAATATTAGGAGTTTAAATAATTGATTAGGAGCTTTTCAACACAATTATATTGCAAAACCTCAATTTCTGTACTTTTTACTCATTTAAAATTCCAACGGGTCCATTGAAAGGCCCATTTCGACCCGCTCGTCTGAAACCTCTACAAAAAGGACAGCAAAACAAGTTTGAATCAAATTTTAGGAGTTCATGTAATTGATTAAGAGCTTTTCAACACAATTATATTGCAAAACCTCAATTTCTGTACTTTTTACTAAGTTAAAATTCCAACGGGTCCATTGAAAGGCCCATTTAGACCTGCTCGTCCGAAACTTGTACAAAAAGGACCGCAAAAATGTTTTATTCAAATATTAGGAGTTCAAATAATTGATTAGGAGCTTTTAAACACAATTATATTGCAAAACCGCAATTTCTGTACTTTTTACTTATTTAAAATTCCAACGGGTCCATTGAAAGGCCCATTTCGACCCGCTCGTCCGAAACCTCTACAAAAAGGACTGCAAAATAAGTTTTAATCAAATTTTAGGAGTTCATGTAATTGATTAGGAGCTTTTCAAAATAATTATATTGCAAAACCTCAATTTCTGTACTTTTTACTCAGTTAAAATTCCAACGGGTCCATTGAAAGGCATATTTAGACTTGCTCGTCCGAAACATCTACAAAAAAGACCGCAAAAATGTTTTATTCAAATATTAGGAGTTCAAATATATGATTAGGAGCTTTTAAACACAATTATATTGCAAAACCTCAATTTCTGTACTTTTTACTCATTTAAAATTCCAACGGGTCCATTAAAAGGCCCATTTCGTTCCGCTCGTCCGAAACCTCTACAAAAAGGACTGCAAAACAAGTTTTATTCAAATTTTAGGAGTTCATGTAATTGATTAGGAGCTTTTCAACACAATTATATTGCAAACCTCAATTTCTGTACTTTTTACCCAGTTAAAATTCCAACGGGTCCATTGAAAGGCCCATTTCGACCCGCTCGTCCGAAACCTCTACAAAATGGACTGCAAAACAAGTTTTAATCAAATTTTAGGAGTTCATGTAATTGATTAGGAGCTTTTCAACACAATTATATTGCAAAACCTCAATTTCTGTACTTTTTACTCAGTTAAAATTCCAACATGTCCATTGAAAGACCCATTTAGACCTGCTCGTCCGAAACCTCTGCAAAAAGGACCGCAAAAATGTTTTATTCAAATATTAGGAGTTCAAATAATTGATTAGGAGCTTTTCAACACAATTATATTGCAAAACCTCAATTTCTGCACTTTTTACTCATTTAAAATTCCAACGGGTCCATTGAAAGGCCCATTTCGACCTACTCGTCCGAAACCTCTACAAAAAGGACTGCAAAACAAGTTTTAATCAAACTTTAGGTGTTCATGTAATTGATTAGGAGCTTTTCAACACAATTATATTGCAAAACCTCAATTTCTGTACCTTTTACTCAGTTAAAATTCCAACGGGTCCATTGAAAGTCTAATTTGGACCTGCTCGTCCGAAACCTCTACAAAAGGACCGCAAAAATGTTTTATTCAAATATTAGGAGTTCAAATAATTGATTAGGAGCTTTTAAACACAATTATATTGCAAAACCTCAATTTCTGTACTTTTTACTCATTTAAAATTCCAACGGGTCCATTGAAAGGCCCATTTCGACCCGCTCGTCCGAAACCTCTACAAAAAGGACTGCAAAACAAGTATTATTCAAATTTTAGGAGTTCATGTAATTGATTAGGAGCTTTTCAACACAATTATATTGCAAACCTCAACTTCTGTACTTTTTACTCAGTTAAAATTCCAACGGGTCCATTGAAAGTCCCATTTCGACCCGCTCGTCCGAAACCTCTACAAAAAGGACTGCAAAACAAGTTTTAATCAAATATTAGGAGTTCAAATAATTGATTAGGAGCTTTTCAACACAATTATATTGCAAAACCGCAATTACTGTACTTTTTACTTAGTTAAAATTCCAACGGGTCCATTGAAAGGCCCATTTCGACTCGCTCGTCCGAAACCTCTACAAAAAGGACTGCAAAACAAGTTTTAATCAAATTTTAGGAGTTCATGTAATTGATTAGGAGCTTTTCAACACAATTATATTGCAAACCTCAATTTCTGTACTTTTTACTCAGTTAAAATGTAACCCCCTCATCCCGGTCTGGCCGGATGACCGGTCCGAGTGGGCCACACGGGGAAAACCGAAGCGAAACCCGTTAAGGTTCCCCATCGGTTAACAACCCTAATTTTTTTTCATTTTAAAATCTTGTCTAGATGGATATTAAACCCTAAGTGATCATACAGCGGAACAACATATACAAAACAATCAAACGAACTCAAACAATCATGTTACAGCCCAATTTTAAACTTAAACTGCAGGCGGTATCGATACACCTAAGGGGTGTATCGATACCCCTTGACTAGGTTTAAGCTTTGACTGCAGGCGGTATCGATACACTTAAGGGGAGTATCGATACCCCCTTGACTATGTCAACTGGTCAAAGTCAATCCGTAGAGACCGTATCGATACACCCAAGGAGTGTATCGATACCCTCCCCAACGGTTGACTTCCCACGGTCAACGCTAAGATGACGGTATCGATACACCAGAGGCCCGTATCGATACCGAAATGGACAGTAGCTCCAGTGACCAAAAAGGTATCGATACGCCCCCTCGCGTATCGATACACTAGGCCTGAAACAAGAAGGCGGTATCGATACGGGACCAACAGTATCGATACCCCTGTACTGCAAAACCTCCAAACTCAACTAAAACAAACAGGACTTGGACCTAGATGCAATTTAGGACTTCTCTAGACCCAAACAAGCATTCACACAACATTTACATACCACCATATAGCCATACAAGCACCCAACATGTATAAACATCAAGGAAATCATACAATTGAATCAAAGATAACACTTAAGCATTCAAGTCACATACTTCAAGGTTCAAACACAAAGGCAACCTCAAGAGGCACATGGCTAACATTCATAATAAGCAATTTAGGCATGGATTACAATTCAACATGGCAACACAAGCCATTCAAAAGCAACTTAACATGGAGTCTAAGCAAGCTCCTAAACAACCAACAATCATCCAACAAAATAACACATGTCCCATTGCTTAAACTATTACATGCTCAACATTTAAAAGTTCATACTTGATGTACTCAAGCCAACAACCACACTTGGAGGCCCTCCACTTGCTCAAGCAACCCACGAACTAAGGATCTGCAATGTTGAACAAAGAGAGCGTAAGCAAAGATGCTTAGTGAGGGTAAGCTCTTAAAACAAACCTCAACATTGCAGGGTCCGAGCACGATCTAGCCAAGGCATTACACAAATATACCAAGGATCCACAAGAGTCACAAGATAAAGATGCATGAGCAATATACAATTAAATGTCATGATCATGAGCTCTACTCCACAACACAAGTATTCACATTGAACATCCAAATAAAGATCGTAAATCTCAACAAATTGATACATTTATTAATCAACATTGGCACCTAGCTATGACCCGAATACGCGGATGAACACGTTGGAGCTCATATCCAACAACCACATTACCTCACGGTGGGATTACACTCATCACCGGTCTTGCGGAGGGGATTCCACTTATCCTCACGCCCCGTCGATGGGATTCCACTCATCACCGACTATATATAATTACAATTTCCGGTCGAACTCGTACTCCTCCTTGGTGACTCAACGCCACCAAGGCCACGCGCGACTTTTGACTCATGTGTACACACTAACATCCTAATGATCGATCATTTGTACTCAAGCATACTAGTGCCAACATTTTACTCATTTCACATTACTCATTTCAATCAATTCTGTGCTTAGCACGTACTCACCATGGACCATCATCATGCATGTCTCAAGCATCTCAAATCATGCCTCATCTCACATGTATAACACAATATACATAGCAATCATATTACATTCCATACGAGACACACACAACCACATAAATGAGTTCATCCAAAGGCTCTAGATCAAGTTTAGGATTAGGCTACCACCCTAATCCTAACTCTAGGTGGGTCTACCAAGCCCGACCTAGTCTATATACTCGAACCAACCATTTTAAAACCAAGTAAAACAATTAACCACTCACCTAAGCTCCCAAGCTTAAAGACCAAGCAAGCGACCACCTTCAACTTCCCGGATTTACTTCCAATGCCTCACCGATGTCCAACCTCGATTCTTTCAAGAATCACCAAGGATGAATGTGTATGGTGATGGAATAGTAGAGAGGGTGAGAGGGGCTCTATTTCACGTTGGTGGAGAAGAAGATGAATAGGTGATACATGCATGAGAGGGGTGAAACTAATCATCTTGGAAAAGAAGTTAAAACTATTTTGTAAGTCAGAAACGTCAGTAAACTTGCAACCCCTTTTTGGATGGGATCCAGGCATTTATGGGTCGACATGTCTTCTTAAAACTTGTCCGGCTGTCAATTAGCTTTCCAACGGATCTTGAAACGCCTCAATCGAACATCTAGAACTCAAGATACGTCTATTTTAGCGAAGACAGCGCATGCAGAAATTCCTATACGGGATTAATACGAGATTTTTGGATAATTACGAATTTTCATGATTTTATTTGATTATTTGTAATTTAAATCAATATAGGATTCTGCAATATCTATTAGGATCAGATTTATTTAATTAGGATTTTATTTTTAATATTTATTTATTATTAGAAGTTACTTATGTAATTAGGAGATTAGATTTCAGCATTTGTAACGCCCCGGTTTTGGGCTTGGAAGTCTTGGGCGTTGACCGGTTGGTCAAAGTGCTGTTCGAATCGTAAGAGGTTAAATTAGGGAAGCCTAGATCGGGTTGCATAAAAATTATGGAAAAATGTTCTAAAATCATCTTTAATTATAATTAAGTGAACTGTGAAATCAATTTTGGAAAATGAGTTTCGGAAATGTGACATTTTGGCTAGTGACCAAAATGTAATTTTTGAAAGTTTGGTGGCTATTTTATAAAGGGTTGAAACTTTGAATCTTTAAGGAGCTATTTACCCAAAGGGAGTTTCTCCAGATTTTTCTAAGATATTTTAACCCATAATTCTGATTTTAAAAGAATCAAAAGGAGGGAAAAATCTATTTTGGCCATTTTCTCTTTTAACTACCTATTTTCTCTCTATCTTTTCTCTCAACCCAAACACTCAATTCCAGAGATCTAAGTCTGATTTTCATCACCTAAAAACCTTCTTTCAACTCTCAATTGATTGCAAATCATTGTGTCTTCAAATCCTCTTCAATTGCTTCAAGTTTCATCAAGCTTTTCTATTCCAAAAAGAGGAGAAACTCAAGTTTGGAGGTAAGAACGTCCTTCTCCTCTGAACTTCAAGTTCTTTAATGAAATTCCTAAAGTTTTCAATCCTAATTTGATAATTGATTAAAGGTTTTTAAGTTGATTTGTGGATCTTGGCTAATTATGCAAGATTTTGATGATTTCACTTGATTTTCGTTTGATCTGTTAAATCTGCGTTTTGAGAAGTGATTTTGATGTTAGATGATCATTAAATTGATGTGGAAATGAGTTTTGATTGATGCAATCCCGGATAGGTTGGATTTCCTAAGTTTAGCTTGTGTTCTAAGGTAGCTTTTGTGGTGATCTTGGTGATCTGATGTTGCTGGAGGTATAAGGATGCTTATAGGTTGTTTTTAGATGTGTTTTGATGTTGATGGAAGTGAGGTTTTGCTGGTTTGTGGCTGGGCTTTGTTTAGAAGTGTTTCGGATGCATTTTCGGTTGTGTTTGGTGGCCGAAAATGGAGGTTTAGTGAGAGCAGCGAGTTTAGATGCTTTCATTGAAGCAATTAATGCATGATGATGCATTAATCCTCTGCTTTAATGTGTTGAAACAGGGGAGGCATCCTTGGATCCAAGAGTTGTTGATCCGGAGGCTTGTTTTGGTGCTTTGGCTTGAAGCGAAGTGGTAATCGGTGAGTGAAAAATGGATTTTCAGCTTTTAAACCAAGGGTTGAAGGTTTTGGGAGCTTAGTTTAAGTCTAAACAACTTTGCTAAGCTCAAGCGTAAGTTTTCGGATTACTCTCTTAAAGTGGTGGCCATGTTTTGATGAAATGTGAAATGATGATTTTGCATGATTTGTTACTGTTTTGGAAAGCATGTTTTAGCATGTTAATTGCTGATGTTTTAGCATGATTTATGCTGATGATTAAAGCCATGTGTTGAAGGTAACTCTAGGTAGGAGTACCTTGTTTTTATGCATTGTTAAATGATGATTTAATGCTTTGAAATGCATGATGGAATGGCTTGGTTTAAATGCTTTAAAACAGTGGATTATATGATGTATAAAGTGTGTATTGGCAAGTGATGGTTTGTAAAAGTGAAGGTCACTAAGGTGGTTAAAAGTCCTTGAGTGAGCCTTGTTATCTAAGATCATCAAGGTGGTTAAAAGTCCTTGGATGAATCTTGTTGCGGACTCTAAGGTGGTTAAAAGTCCTTAGGTGCTCCTTTCCATGGTGGTTAAAAGTCCATGGGGCCAAGGTGTTTAAAAGTCCTTGGGGCCAAGGTGTTTAAAAGTCCTTGGGGTAATTCAAGCTACGGACACAAAGGTGGTTAAAAGTCCTTGTGTGGTCCATTCATGGTGTTTAAAAGTCCATGGCCAAGGTGTTTAAAAGTCCTTGGGGTCCAAGGTGTTTAAAAGTCCTTGGGGAAAGTTGTTGAACTTGATTTCATAAATGAAATGTATCACTTGAGCCAATATGACATGTATAGTACATGAGATGCATGAGATGCATGATTTAATGTTTATGTTGAAGCATGAGATGCTTGTTTAAATGAAATGTGGAAGCATGATATTGCTTGATTTAAAGTATGCTTTGAGCATGTGTAAAGGTTGTTTACAAGCATGATTTACAAATGGTTTTAAATGCATTATTGAATGGTTTTTAAAGAGCACTCCTCACTAAGCTTTGGCTTACGCTCTCTCGTTTTCTTGATTCAATAATGCAGAGCATTAGAGTGCATTGAGGGCAGCAAGAGGAGGCAAGCAAACAAGTACAAGTAAAGCTCAATGTATGAAGGTTTTATAAGTGTTTTAGCTTTTGTATGTTTTGGCAATGGGGGACCAATGTATTTGTTTTGGGAGGTGTTTATGACTCCCTAAGTATGTTGAATGTGGTTGATGTTGCTGGTTTTTGGATTGAACCTTATATGCTTGTTTTGCAAGTTGATGCTTGAGTAGATAGCTTGTGTTGGAAGCATGACCTTTGATTTGGGGCTTTTTGCATGTGATGTTATTATGTTGAATTGATGATGCTCTTATGTCTTAAATATGTTTAATTACATGCTGGTAAAGTTTGGTGGTGTTTGGAGCATGTTTGAATGTCCAATTGCATGATCTAGTATGCTTGTTTGCTGATTTTCGTGCAGGCGTTTCGGAACAGGGGTGTACCGTTTCGGAACGGGTGCCTTGCATGAACCCAGGCGTCCGAAACGGTATGCACCGTTTCGAAACGGTTTAGCCTCTGCCAAGGCCATGTTCCGGAACCCGTTTCGGAACGGCCCGTGTTTCGGAACAGGGCTAGCCTGTTTCGGAACGGTCGACCGTTAGGGGGCTGACATGGTAGTTATATGTTTTGAAATGTTTGCGTTTTGGTCCTGAATCTTGTTTGATCAATTGCATGAGCTGTGGATGTCCTTTTGAGGTGAAATTTCACAGAGAAGCATGAAACATGACTAATTTTAAGATGGTAACCTTAATTTGGGTTAAGTCCCTTAATTTATCAGAATTTACAATTTGGTCCCTAAAGTCGTAATTTGTTCAATTGGGTCCCTGTTTGATCTCTGATGTTCGTGATCTTTTGATATGTTGTTTGTATGATCACACTTAAGGTTAATGTGCATCTAGACAAGACTAAAAAGAAAAAAAAAGGGTCGTTAATCAAGGTTGACTTTCGGGTTGACTTTGGTTTTCCCCGTGTAATCTTCGTAGTTCGGGTCAACCGTCTAGACCGGGCTACGGGGGTTACAGCATTTATTTATTGTATTTAATTTCTTAAGTTTACTAGGATTAGAACTTCTCCAAAGCTTATATAAGGAGGCTTTAACCACATTGTAATTGAGATTTGAATGATTAAATAAAGTTCTCTTTTGAGTTCAGACTTGCAAGAAGTATAACTTGTATTCTTTATTTTAGAAGCGATGCTTCAATAAGTCGCCAAAATTCAGCCATCTTTTCACCGATCCAAGATTCGCGCCAACATACTTATCCGCTTCCGCAAGTTCAACGTTCGCGTATACGGGGTTGTGTCCGTATCACTCATGTTCAGGACATAGCCGAAGGAAGACCGACCGATTACAGTTTCAGTGGCGAGAGCTTGTTGTGCTTTAGAGATAGAATTGTTGTACCGGAAGATGTTGAGTTAAGACGCCAGATTCTGAGTGAAGCTCATTCTAGTCCCTTTTCTATGCATCCGGGTAGTACTAAAATGTACCGAGACTTGAAGAGTGATTACTTCTGGGTTGGTCTGAAGAGAGATGTATCCGAGTATGTGAGTCGTTGTATGGTTTGTCAGAGAGTGAAGGCAGAACATCAGGTTCCTTCAGGTTTCTTACAGCCTTTGAAGATTCCGGAATGGAAATGGGAGAGGATCACCATGGATTTTGTGTCGGGGTTGCCTTTGTCTCCTTCGAAGAAGAACTCCGTTTGGGTGATTTTTGATAGGTTCACTAAGTGTGCTCACTTCTTAGCAGTGAACACTACGGATTCCTTAGACAAGTTGGCGAACTTGCATATCCGTGAGATTGTGAGACTTCATGGAGTTTCGAAGTCCATTGTTTCAGATAGGGATCCTAGATTTACTTTGAGGTTCTGGGGTTGCTTGCATAGTGCTCTAGGTAGTCGTTTGCTTTTCAGCACGTCTTATCATCCTCAGTCCGATGGGCAGTCAGAGCGAGTGATACAGATTCTTGAGGATATGCTTCGTTGTTGTGTGATTGATTTCCAGGGCTCTTGGGAGAAGCACTTACCGTTGGTTGAGTTTGCTTACAACAACAGTTATCAGTCTAGCATTCAGATGGCACCTTATGAAGCTTTGTATGGTAGACGGTGTAGGACTCTGATTTGTTGGGCTGAAACAGGTCAGAGATTGTTACCTATGCCAGACTTGCTTAAAGGGACTACCGACAAAGTAAAGTTGATTTGTGACCGTTTGAAAGCAGCTTCCGATCGTCAGAAGTCTTATGCAGATTTGAAGAGGAAAGAGGTTGAGTACTCAGTGGGTGAGAAAGTGTTTCTGAAAGTATCTCAGTGGAAGAAGGTAATGAGATTTGGCCGAAAGGGCAAGTTGAGTCCGAGGTTCATTGGTCCGTATGAGATAGTTGAGCATATTGGGCCTGTAGCTTATCGTTTGAGGTTACCTTCTGAGTTAGAGAAGATCCATGATGTCTTTCATGTGTCTATGCTTAGGAGATATAGATCGGATCCTTCTCATGTGATGCCCGTTGAGGAGATAGAGTTAAACCCGGATTTGTCCTATACTGAAGAGCCCATTGAGATACTTGCTTCTGATAGCAAGGTGTTGTGTGGCAAGACCATAGAGTTGGTCAAGGTGTTGTGGAGGCATAGAGGTGTGGAAGAGGCCACGTGGGAGAGGAAGGTGGATATGGTTGAGCAGTTTCCGTATTTGTTTCCACCAGGTAATTTCGGGGATGAAATTCCTTAAGTGGGGGAGAGTTGTAACACCCTAGTTTTTGGGGTTAGATGAAAATAATATTTTAATATTATTTGGGCTCAGTTCTATAATTAAAATAATGTTCGGGTTTTGCTTTCAAAATAAATTGTGTTGGGCCTATTTTGATTTAAACCCAATAGTCATGGATTTCCACCCTTGTAAATGTCTCCCTTCATTAAGGGCAAAATGGCCTTTTGACTTTTAAGATGAAACAAAACAATTAAAAGAGAAAACCCAACTCCCCTATTAATACGGGTTCAGCCCCGTATACGCGAACGTTGAGCTTGCGAAAGCAGATAATGATGTTGGCACGAATGTTGGATTGATGAAAAGATGGTTGAAGATAGACGATGACGATGGAGATGGAAGATAAATAGATAAATTGTCCTCGGCACCCTCTTGATCGCAATTAACCAAGCAAGCAACCTCAAGCGGCTCTAACCCACCCTCCTAGACGCAGTTACCTAGGCAAGCAGGAGTGTGAAGATCAACAACAAATTCTGACGAACTTGAAGAATCGCTTCTAAAATAAATAATACAAGTTATACTTCTTGCAAGACTGAACTCAAAAGAGAACTTTATTTAATCATTCAAATCTCAATTACAATGTGGTTGAAGCCTCCTTATATAAGCTTTGGAGAAGTTCTAATCCTAGTAAACTTAAGAAATTAAATACAATAAATAAATGCTGAAATCTAATCTCCTAATTACATAAGTAACTTCTAATAATAAATAAATATTAAAAATAAAATCCTAATTAAATAAATCTGATCCTAATAGATATTGCAGAATCCTATATTGATTTAAATTACAAATAATCAAATAAAATCATGAAAATTCGTAATTATCCAAAAATCTCGTATTAATCCCGTATAGGAATTTCTGCATGCGCTGTCTTCGCTAAAATAGACGTATCTTGAGTTCTAGATGTCCGATTGAGGCGTTTCAAGATCCGTTGGAAAGCTAATTGACAGCCGGACAAGTTTTAAGAAGACATGTCGACCCATAAATGCCTGGATCCCATCCAAAAAGGGGTTGCAAGTTTACTGACGTTTCTGACTTACAAAATAGTTTTAACTTCTTTTCCAAGATGATTAGTTTCACCCCTCTCATGCATGTATCATTCTCCCACTCCTCAAAAAGATTCGCCCTCGAATCTAAACCGGTAAATGGAGGAATTTCATCAAAGTACCAGTAAAGAGAAGATGTCATGAAAGATCCTTGTGCATAATCTCTTTTCGCAATGTAATTTACAAGTTCCTTCTCATTGAGATCATCACTATTGTTCTTTCGATTGCAAAGTGACTCGTTCTCATCTTCAAAATTGTTATTAATGCTAGAGGAGGAATAAGAATAAATAGAATTTTGAAAACAATCAATGATACCTTTTGATTGTAGCGTACCTTCGTTGGTGTTTGTTGTTTGATGATCATCTTGAATCAGAATAGTAGGTTTGTCACTGGAAACAAACACACTACTTACATTTTCTTCCTCATCAATAGGCAAGGTTAAACTCTCGATGATATCGCCTTCTTCATATTCTTTAGGAGAACAAATTTCTTTATCAAGTTTCGAATCACAAATTTCAATATCATTAGAAGGCATGATTTCAGACAACATATCTCTCAAAATTTTTTCTTGAAAATAAGACTTATCTGGACAATCATACCCGGAATGATCTAGTCGACAACAATAATGACATCGAGTCCCCAAAAGAGTAAAATTCAATAAGTCGCTCAATGACATCCTCAAGAACGACCTGGCTCTGATACCAAATGATACGGACACAACCCCGTATACGCGAACATTGAACTTGCGGAAGCAGATAAGTATGTTGGCGCGAATGTTGGATCGGTGAAAAGATGGCTGAAGATAGACGATGACGATGGAGATGGAAGATAAATAGATAAATTGTCCTCGGCACCCTCTTGATCGCAATTAACCAAGCAAGCAACCTCAAGCGTCTCTAACCCACCCTCCTAGACGCAGTTACCTAGGCAAGCAGGAGTGTGAAGATCAACAACAAATTCTGACGAACTTGAAGAATCGCTTCTAAAATAAAGAATACAAGTTATACTTCTTGCAAGTCTGAACTCAAAAGAGAACTTTATTTAATCATTCAAATCTCAATTACAATGTGGTTGAAGCCTCCTTATATAAGCTTTGGAGAAGTTCTAATCCTAGTAAACTTAAGAAATTAAATACAATAAATAAATGCTGAAATCTAATCTCCTAATTACATAAGTAACTTCTAATAATAAATAAATATTAAAAATAAAATCCTAATTAAATAAATCTGATCCTAATAGATATTGCAGAATCCTATATTGATTTAAATTACAAATAATCAAATAAAATCATGAAAATTCGTAATTATCCAAAAATCTCGTATTAATCCCGTATAGGAATTTCTGCATGCGCTGTCTTCGCTAAAATAGACGTATCTTGAGTTCTAGATGTCCGATTGAGGCGTTTCAAGATCCGTTGGAAAGCTAATTGACAGCCGGACAAGTTTTAAGAAGACATGTCGACCCATAAATGCCTGGATCCCATCCAAAAAGGGGTTGCAAGTTTACTGACGTTTCTGACTTACAAAATAGTTTTAACTTCTTTTCCAAGATGATTAGTTTCACCCCTCTCATGCATGTATCAATGAGGAACTAAACCCATATCTTGCAACTGCTTCTCTCTAATTAATTGAATCAAATAAGGCTTCACTTGCAACTCGCTGATCAAACCACCATCATCGGACACACTCAATCTAGCAAACATAGCTCTCAACTCAATGGCCACTTTTCTACTCAAGGCATCGGCTACTACATTTGCTTTACCCGGATGGTACTCAATGGTCAAATCATAATATTTTAGCAACTCTAACCATCTTCTTTGCCTTAAGTTCAACTCTTTCTGTGTCATCAAGTACTTCAAGCTCTTGTGATCGGTGTAAACAATACACTTCTCACCATACAAATAATGACGCCAAATCTTCAATGCAAACACAACTGCGGCTAGCTCTATATCGTGAGTAGGATAGTTCTTCTCATGAATCTTCAACTATCTAGAAGCATAAGCAATAACTCTCCTTTCTTGCATCAAAACACATCCTAAGCCTACGTAGGAAGCATCACTGTAAATCACAAACTCCTTACCTGAAACATGCTGCACTAACACTGGAGTATTCGTCAAAGCTTCTTTCAATTTCTCAAAGGCCTTCTGTCTTGCGTCTGACCACTCAAACTTGACTCCCTTTTGCAACAATTTAGTCAAAGAAGCCGCTACTCTAGAGAATCCATCAACAAACCTCCTATAATAACCGGCTAAACCTAGGAACCTCCTAATCTCGGTCACGGACTTAGGTTGTTTCCACTCAACAATCGCCTCAATCTTCGATGGATCAACTCGGATACCTTCGGCCGAAACAACATGGCCAAGAAATACAACCTCTCGAATCCAGAACTCACATTTACTAAGCTTCGCATAGAACTGATTGCTCAACAATCTCTGTAAAACAAATCTCAAGTGCTCATCATGCTCTTCTTCTGTCTTCGAGTACACAAGTATATCATCAATGAAAACAACTACAAAACGGTCTAGATAGTCTCTAAAAATTCTGTTCATCATGTCCATGAATGCTGCAGGTGCATTCGTGAGCCCAAATGGCATCACAAGAAACTCATAGTGACCATATCTAGTCCTAAAAGTTGTCTTCGGAACATCACACTCTTTCACCTTCAGCTGGTAGTACCCGGATCTCAAATCTATCTTCGAGAATACTGAAGCACCTCTCAACTGATCAAACAAATCATCTATATGAGGCAAGGGATACTTGTTCTTCACAGTCAACTAATTCAACTGTCTATAATCAATACACATGCGCATGCTACCATCTTTCTTTTTCACAAATAACACGGGAGCACCCCAAGGAGAACTACTAGGCCTAATGAAACCACGGTCTAATAATTCTTGCAACTGACTCTTCAATTCTTTCAACTCTTTCGGAGCCATGCGATACGGAGCTATCGAAACTAGATTAGACCCTGAAACAGTCTCAATCACAAACTCAACATCTCTGTCAGGAGGCAAACCCGACAACTCTTCAGGAAACACATCTGGAAAGTCACACACTGTTCTGATATCTTTCGGTCTAGCTTCACTCATATCCGGATTCATAACATAAGCTAAATAAGCCCCACATCCGGAGTCCATCAACCTATGAGCCTCTAAAGCTGACACCACATTAGACAAGAACTTAATGTTCTCGCCTACTACTACTACCTCGTAGTCATCAGAAAGCTTCAAAAAATTCTCTTTGTCTCAAAATCCACACTAGCCCGATGCTCAACCAACCAGTCCATACCCAAAATAATATCAAAACCATAGAAAGGAAGTTCCATCATATCAACTGAGAACACATGACCCTGAATCTTCAGTGGACACCTTCTATACATACGTCTAACCACAACTGTCTCACCAAAAGAACTAGTAACATGCATACCTACATCTAAGATCTCAACAGGGATATCTAACTTCTGTGCATGCTCACTCAAAATGTAGGAATGCGTAGAACCCGAATCAACCAAAGAAAGCAAAGACATAGACTGTAACTCGAAATTACCTGCTATCACATCGGTGTCGTTCCTGGCCTCTCTCTGAGCATAGACTCTCGCTGGTCCTCTCGCCTCTGGCTGTACAGCCACAACATGAGCAAGGTTCCTCTGAGCATCTACCCTAGGTGCATCAGCTCTAGGCTGGAAGTAGCCACGACCGCGCCCACGTCCTCTCTGGAAATCATTCGCTCTCGCAGGAGCCTGAGCAATGTTCGGTGCCTGAGCCGCCTGATGCGGACAATCCCTCCTAAAGTGGTCCCTCGAACCACAGTTCCAACAAGCATGGAAATTACCCCAACACTCACCAGCATGTTGTCTCCCACAACGGGTACACTCGGGCAAACGCCCTCCTCCTCTATGGCCCTGATGGCCCCTACCATAGTGGCCACCGCCACGTCAATGGTCAAACGGATGTCCGCCACCTTTGTGCCTCTTGGCATCTCTACCATCAAAGTGGTTATGCCTCTTACCAGAACTGGAACCACCAGATCGTTTGGCCGAACCCAAACTATGCTCTAAGTCCTTGGCCCTCGCGACCAACACATCAAAGTCTTAATAGTCAGACGCCAACGTGTACCTCTTGACCTCTTCATTCAATCCGTAGCGGAATCGGTTACAACGCTCCACTTCAGTAGGAACCAACTCTGGAGCATACTGACTCAAGCGAACAAAGTGGATCTCAATGAAATCCCAATCAATCTCTGTCTCTGGAACCCCGGTAGTAATGGTGACCCACCAGGTGTAGGCATCACCCTGAAGCAACGAGATCACACAACCCAATCTACGTGCGCCCGCACAACCCATCTGAGCCAAGATACGAACTGTCTTCTCCAACCATAACTCCGACCTCTCCGGAGTAGATCCTCTAAACTCCTCGGCCCCCAAGCTACGGAGCCTCTCCAAAGGTAGACTGGCATCGTCACACCTAGGCTGAGCTGTAGCCTGAGCTCCCTCAATTGCGGCCTGAAATGCTCCCGCTATCGCTTGCACTAGCGGAGTCATATCAATTCCAGCTGGACCTTGGCCACCTTGGCCACCTTGAGGTCCATCTCCTCCGGCTCCATCCTCGCCCCCAACTCCAGGTGGAGGAGGTGGTGGTGGTGGAGGTGGTGGAGGAGCGCCAACTCCCGCGGCCACCGGCCCTTCTAGGTGAGCCTCAACACCAACTGCCGGCTCAACAGGAGCCGCAACCCGTGGTTCCTGACGAACCACCCTCGGCCTACCTCTCGGTCTAGACATCGCTCTCACAGATATCAACTACAACCACAACAACAAAACATACAAGCTGGGTTAGCAAGGCAAGGCTTCCAAGTGTTCAAGTACGTTCCCTCACTTAAAAATCATTTTCCAATGTAATAGTAGCAATGAGACTCTTACACACATGCTTTGAAAAAAAACAATCAACATACTTGTCACACAAGTAATCATTCTTGCAAAGCAAGCAAACACCGTGCAAATCAATTTAAAACTTAAACTTACCTCACTTACCTGCCCAAGGTATCGGTAACCTTAGGCTCTGATACCAATAAGTGTAACCCCCTCGTCCCGGTCTGGCCGGATGACCGGTCCGAGTGGGCCACACGGGGAAAACTGAAGCGAAACCCGTTAAGGTTCCCCCTCGGTTAACAACCCTATTTTTTTTTCATTTTAAAATCTTGTCTAGATGGATATTAAACCCTAAGTGATCATACAGCGGAACAGCATATACAAAACAATCAAACGAACTCAAACAATCATGTTACAGCCCAATTTTAAACTTAAACTGCAGGCGGTATCGATACACCTAAGGGGTGTATCGATACCCCTTAACTAGGTTTAAGCTTTAACTGTAGGCGGTATCGTTACACTTAAGGGGAGTATCGATACCCCCTTGACTATGTCAACTGGTCAAAGTCAATCCGTAGAGACCGTATCGATACACCCAAGGAGTGTATCGATACCCTCCCCAACGGTTGACTTCCCACGGTCAACACTAAGATGACGGTATCGATACACCAGAGGCCCGTATCGATACCGAAATGGACAGTAGCTCCAGTGACCAAAAAGGTATCGATACGCCCCCGCGCGTATCGATACACGAGGCCTGAAACAAGAAGGCGGTATCAATACGGGACCAACAGTATCGATACCCCTGTACTGCAAAACCTCCAAACTCAACTAAAACGAACAAGACTCGGACCTAGATGCAATTTAGGACTTCCCTAGACCCAAACAAGCATTCACACAACATTTACATACCACCATATAGCCATACAAGCACCCAACATGTATAAACATCAAGGAAATCATACAATTGAATCAAAGATAACACTTAAGCATTCAAGTCACATACTTCAAGGTTCAAACACAAAGGCAACCTCAAGAGGCACATGGCTAACATTCATAATAAGCAATTTAGGCATGGATTACAATTCAACATGGCAACACAAGCCATTCAAAAGCAACTTAACATGGAGTCTAAGCAAGCTCCTAAACAACCAACAATCATCCAACAAAATAACACATGTCTCATTGCTTAAACTATTACATGCTCAACATTTAAAAGTTCATACTTGATGTACTCAAGCCAACAACCACACTTGGAGGCCCTCCACTTGCTCAAGCAACCCACGAACTAAGGATCTGCAATGTTGAACAAAGAGAGCGTAAGCAAAGATGCTTAGTGAGGGTAAGCTGTAACCCCCTTAGCCCGGTCTAAACGGTTGACCCGAATTAAGAAAGTCACACGGGGAAAACCAAAGTCAACCCGAAAGTCAACCTTGGTTAACGACCCTTTCTTTTCTTTTTAATCTTATCTAGATGCACATTAACCCTAATTGTGATCACACAAACAACATACTCAAAGATCACAAACATCAGAGATCGAACAGGGACCCAATTGAACAAAATTACAACTTTAGGGACCAAATTGTAAATTATGACAAATTAAAGGACTTAGCCCAAATTAAAGTTACCATCTTGAAATTAATCAGGTTTCATGCCTCTCTGCCAAATTTCAGCTCAAACGGACATCCCAAGCTCATACAATTGCATAAACAAGATTCAGGACCAAAACGTAAACAAAGCAAAACATAGTAAGATACTTTTAACTGAATTAACGGTCAGGTATCGATACACCTGATGTCGTATCGATACGCGGGGAAGGCAGTAACCAAACTCGAGCAACGGTATCGATACGATAACCCCTGTACCGATACGACATTCAAACTTTACCCAGATGAGTATCGATACCCACACAACCGTACCGATACGCCTGGGCAGAAAAGAGCATATTTGGCTCAGGCGTATCGATACGCAAGCCCGAGTACCGATACCCCTGCCTGAAATCGACTTGAAATTCATACCATACATGCTTCAAACTTCAAATTAACATCACCAAATCATACCACATAGTTATACAACATGCAGGGACCATAAATGCATCATCAATTCAACACATAACCATCACACATGAAAAGCCCCGAATCTAAAGGCATGCTTCCTACACAAGCTAACCATTCATGCTCAAACCTTTCCAAAACAAACTCATTCAAGCCAATTCAGATTTCAACAACATTAACAACAGCATTTAAACATTCTTAAACAACATGATCAACATAAACGATCACATACACAAAAACCCGAGAGATTCTACCCCATTGCCCTTATTAACTATAGCTATTCACCGAGATATACATCTCCATTGGAGTCCACCTTGAATCCCTTGCTCCTTGCTGTCCAAACTTCAAGAATCTGCATTGATGGACAAAAAAGAGCGTAAGCACATAATGCTTAGTGAGGAATGCTCAAAACCAAAACACCATCAATGCAGCGGGTCATTAAAACACTTTAAACCAAACCCGATTTGCTTATCAAAACCATGTTTGAAAACCTTTTCAACATCAAGCTCAAATCATGCATAAAACACCATATGCCAAGCTTAAACAAAACCATGGAAACACTTCCATTTCACATCATACCCTTCTTTAACTTGAAAACCACATCAAGCAAGAAACCTTTTAAAAACCAAAGCTTCAACAATCCATCACATGCATTTAATCAAGGCAACATAAGAATCATAAAACATCTTCACATGCCTTTAAAAACAAGTCTTACAAGACTCCAATGCAACATAGATATTTCATGCTCACAAGCATCACTTACCAAAAGGTTACCAACACTTGTACAACTACAAGTAAACATGCATTCACTAGCATCATATACTTTTCATGCAACAATGCATCTTTTCAAGCATCACATGCTTCTCATGCAAACATGCATCAATTCAAGCATCTCATGCTTCACATGCAACCATGCATCATTTCAAGCACCTCATGCTTCACATGCAACCATGCATCATTTCAAGCATCTCTTGCTTCACATTATACTTTACATGTCATATTGGCTCAAGTGATACATTTCATTTATTAAAACAAGTTCAACAACTTTCCCCAAGGACTTTTAAACACCTTGGTCCCAAGGACTTTTAAACACCTTGGCCATGGACTTTTAAACACCATGAATAAGGACCACACAAGGACTTTTAACCACCTTTGTGTCCAATACTTGAATTACCCCAAGGACTTTTAAACACCTTGGCCCCAAGGACTTTTAAACACCTTGGCCATGGACTTTTAAACACCATGAATAAGGACCACACAAGGACTTTTAACCACCTTTGTGTCCAATACTTGAATTACCCCAAGGACTTTTAAACACCTTGGCCCCAAGGACTTTTAAACACCTTGGCCCCATGGACTTTTAAACACCATGGAAAGGAGCACCTAAGGACTTTTAACCACCTTAGTGTCCGCAACAAGACTCATCCAAGGACTTTTAACCACCTTGATGATCTTAAGTAACAAGGCTCACTCAAGGACTTTTAACCACCTTAGTGACCTTCACTTTTATAAAACATCACTTGCCAATATAACCATCTTACCATATTATCCAAAGTTCCACATGCATAATCATAATGCAAAACCATCACAACATTAGCCCAATGATTCACATGCATAACCAATATGCAAAACCATTTCATCATTAATCCAATGATTCACATGCATAACCAATATGCAAAACCATTACATCATTAATCCAATGATTCACATGCATAACCAATATGCAAAACCATTACATCATTAATCCAATGATTCACATGCATAACCAATATGCAAAAGGTAACATTTATCATCCTTAATTCACTGTTTTTAAGCATCATACAAAGCCATTGATCAACATGCAACACTATGCATCAAAACCACATTTACCATATACAAAACCAAGGATCCCTTACCTTGAGCATCCTCCTCAAATGGCTTTCAAAACCAGCATTAAACCATGCTAAAAACATGCTTACAAAACAGAATTTAAACCATGCAAAATACATGCATATCAATCATCAACCACATTTGATTTTAAAACCAAATCACACACAATTCAAGAGCAAAAACCCATTCACTTACTCTTGAGCTTAGCAAAGTTGATTAGACTTAAACTAAGCTCCCAAAAACCTTCAAACCTTGTTTCAAAAGCTGAAATCCCAACTTCACTCACCGATTACCAAACAAGACTAGCCGACAAGCCTTCCAAGCTTCCGAAACCTTCCGGAAACACCTCCAAAGCTCACGGATCCAACTCCCCTGTTTCAAGCACACAAAAACAGAACATTAATGCATCCTTATGCATTAAAACACCAGCAACAACAACACAACTCGCTGCTCATCACAAATCTAACAATTTGGCTACCAAACACAACCGAAATCACCTCCAAACACTTCCAAAACTTAACCCAGCCAAGATCCATCACTTCTAACCATTTTTATACATCAAATAACATGCAAAATGATCACAACCACGTCCTTATACCTCCAGGTATAACAGATCACCAAAAACACTCCAAAAACAACCAAAAACCCAAGCAAAACTTAGGAAATTCAACCTATCCGGGATTGCATTGATTAAACCTCAACTTCTAATCATTTTAGCATTCATTTAACATCATTTTAACACTTCAAAACCCTGCTTAAACAGATCACACGAAAATTTCACCAAAATCACCAAATCTTGCATTTTAGCCAAAAATCAAGATCTCAATTGAAAAGCCATTGATAAAACATAAATCAAGGATTGAGAACTTAGGAATTTCAGTAAAGAACTAATAGTTTAGAGGAGAAGGACGTTCTTACCTCCAAACTTGAATTTCTCCATTTTAGAGCCAAAAAGCTTGATGAAACAACTTGCAAATTGAGAGGTTTTGATGATGAGATGATTAGGAATCAAATGAGAGATGAAATGAGAGATTTAGATGTCAAAATCAGAGAAAGAAATCTGGAGAATTTTGTTTGGGTTGAGAGAAAATGAGAGAAAAGAGAATTTGAGAGAAAATGGAAAGTTAGTTGGAAATTTGGTTAAAATGATTTCCCTCCCATTCTTAATCTTTAAAATCAGATTTGAGCCTTAAAATATCTTGGAAAAATCTAGAGAAATCCTTTTTGGAATAATAGCTCCTTAAAGATTCAAAGTTTCAATCCTTTGTAAAACTGTCCCGCAACTTTCAAAAATTACATTTTGGTCACTAGCCAAAATGTCAACCTTCCGAACCTCATTTTCCAAAATTGATTTCACAGTTCACTTATATATATTAAAAGATGATTTTAGAACATTTTTCCATATTTTTAATGCAACCCGAACTAGGCTTTCCTAAATTCACTCTTATATATTCGATCAGCACTTTGACCGAACCGGTCAACACCCAAACTTCCGAGCCCAAAACCGGGGCGTTACAACTCTCCCCCCCTTAGGAAATTTCGTCC
Source organism: Hibiscus tridactylites (assembly GCA_958450335.1). Taxonomy (NCBI): domain Eukaryota; kingdom Viridiplantae; phylum Streptophyta; class Magnoliopsida; order Malvales; family Malvaceae; genus Hibiscus; species Hibiscus tridactylites. Next base: position 69,989 of record CAUDLX010000086.1, read on the forward strand.
TCGAAATTTCAACCGGCGAAAAGAGAACAACAACCTTCTCAAAGCCACACACAAGACAACACAACCATCTCAAACACCACTGATCACTTTCCACACAAAATCTCCACCATACACTGTCCACAAAACCAAACCCTCAAAGGTAACCACGACTTAACCTTCCACATAACCGGACTATACACAATCCCAACATCAACATGAAAACTTCAGCTCCCACAGCAGACAACACTGTAACACACAGCTCCCAAAACTTGTCTACACAAAGACAACCACAAACCAACTCAACCCCACTAGGCAACCTCTCAACCTCTAAAACTCTTGCGATTCCCAAACCTCTTCCAAAGATTTTCCCAACAAGCAAAAATCCTTAAACATCAACTGTTTACTCAAGCTCTTCAACGAAGCTGACCATCCTTCACATCAGCCAAAAACATTACCATAACAGCTCATCAGGACTATCCACCCAAAAACCAAAAATCATACCACAACCCCAACTTGAAACCGTCAGCCGTTCCACACACCACCAACTGACTTCAAACAGAACTTTCTTAACCACAACCAGCCAACCATTCTCACAAGAACCCAAACAACCAACGAAAACCTTCGATCTTTCACAGCCCCTTTCATTACAAACTTCAACCAGAACACTTGCATTACCAGAACATTACTTAACCAAAACACACATAACAGCTTCTGATCTCCTCAAAGATTGCTAAGGACCAACACAACCCCTTTCACAACAACTTAGAAGCTAAACCACCCCAGCACTTGGGAACTCAACCTCAAACTACAACATCACTTAGCACCAAGGAACTACCACTTCCTTTAGCTAAACCAACAAACCACTTAACCGATACCAACCTCAACCGATACCCTTCACCACCAAACTACTAAACTCTCTGAGCATCAAACACTATCCTTCTACCAACAGGCTATTCCACCCTCACTATCACTAGCAACTAGTTAACCAAACTCCAACACCTCTAGCTCCCACTTAGCACCAAACAACCTCTAAAAACTCATCATCCCATCTAATCCAACCACAACACTAACAGATTCGATTAGTTATTAGCGAGCGTGAACATCGCATGCATGATCACCTACATGCCCTATCAATGCCTGATGTACATGTATGCAAAACCTCTAATGTCATGCCATATGTATGAATGGACCGACATATATAATATAGCATATATCAATGATTTTAACTGTGCATGAATGCCAGTTCACACCCTCCAATAACATCCTCAAAATCTGTCTAAAAACAACCTCCTTTCTCACCTTTAACTTATCTAACTCCATCATACTAACAACCACTAACCACAAGATACTCACCCAAGCCTTTTTCACACCCAAGATATCACCAAACAACTACCATTACCCCAAACATGCTAGCAACAAGACTAAACTTACCACGCAAGGAAAAACCAACAGAAACAAACTACGGCAACTAAAGCAAGGATCACTTAACAAGGTTACCTGAAAACACAACACCACCCTGAAGCTTCATCAGACAAGCTCTCTTCCTTGCGGAACCATCATCCTCCTGCGGCACAACTGCAGCACCAGCTAACACACCAGGGTCAACATCAACCCCTTGCGATAAGGAACCTTGGTTGTTCCGAGCCAACATCGAACAATCACGCCTCAAGTCCAGCAGACCCACATTTCCAGCAAACTTCACTCCCCAAACTCTTCACAACCTTCTGCTTTTCCTTCCACCTCTGAACCCTGCTCCGGCCGTGCCCACGACCTTTCAAAGATCCTTTGGCTAACACCAAAGCTGACTTCACTCCATATGGACAATCACGCTTAACATGCAACTTAGAACCACAATTCCAACAAGCACCTGCGCCCCAACAATTTCCAACATGTTGCCTTTCACATCGGTCACACACAGATGGCTGAACTTCCATTCTTTGCTCATACAACACTTGCTCACCAACAGCACTACCTGCACCTTGCTTAACCCCTGGAAATTCCCTTCCAAGATACCTTTCATAAAAGGCTGATACAAAGAAATCCCAGTCGATATCAAGGATATGTGACTCCACCGCCACAGATGTCCACCATGCACAAGCATCCTCTAACATCAAAGAAACAACACTCCCCAGCTTACAGGCACAATCACAGCCTTCCTGATCTAAAATCAGAACCACATTGGCCAACCAGGCCTCAAACATCTCCGGGGAAGAACCATGATACTCCACAGCACCCAAATCAAGCAAACGCTGCTTCGGCAAACCCACACATCTAGCCAGCACATCCACTGACTTTACCTCAACCTCAGCCTGAGATGTTCCCAACACCTCCTGAACAACAGATGATGAACTTTCTATCACAGAACCAGCTTCTTTCCCTTGCCTTACCATCTCAGCACTAAGCACAGAAGACTGAGACAAAACACCTTTACCAAAGGGTGAATTCCTCGCCTTAACAACCTGCCCCAAGGCAACAACCATCTCCCTCAACCGCCACTCTTCCATCAACTTAGCCATACCACTAACAACAACAAACATACAATCACAACAAGCAAACAAACCAGTTAGACCAGCATTAAGCAAGGATTCAAACTCCAACTCCAAAATAACACAATAGCTATATTAATAAGGCAATGGGTATCCCGAATCCTCCCCTTACATGACATAACAGTCAACACAACATGGATATCACAACATCAAGCATATCAACAACATACCTTGATCATGCTTACATCAAACAACATCCAAATGCACCAGCACATTAGCAACATAGCATGCTCAAAACACATTCACCATGCATAACATCAGCTCATAGCATCAGCACATATCCACATAAACTCAACCAAGATTCATAACCACAAATCATGCTTGCATACATCAGCAACATGCTCAGAAACATCAACAGCATACTCAGAAACACATGTTTCAAGTAACTTTCAACCACACAACAAGGTAAACATCAAACACATGCATCACAACAACTTACCGTTTTCCCCAACCTTCGCAACTCAGCTCTGATACCACCAAATGTAACCCCCTTAGCCCGGTCTAAACGGTTGACCCGAATTAAGAAAGTCACACGGGGAAAACCAAAGTCAACCCGAAAGTCAACCTTGGTTAACGACCCTTTCTTTTCTTTTTAATCTTATCTAGATGCACATTAACCCTAATTGTGATCACACAAACAACATACTCAAAGATCACAAACATCAGAGATCGAACAGGGACCCAATTGAACAAAATTACAACTTTAGGGACCAAATTGTAAATTATGACAAATTAAAGGACTTAGCCCAAATTAAAGTTACCATCTTGAAATTAATCAGGTTTCATGCCTCTCTGCCAAATTTCAGCTCAAACGGACATCCCAAGCTCATACAATTGCATAAACAAGATTCAGGACCAAAACGTAAACAAAGCAAAACATAGTAAGATACTTTTAACTGAATTAACGGTCAGGTATCGATACACCTGATGTCGTATCGATACGCGGGGAAGGCAGTAACCAAACTCGAGCAACGGTATCGATACGATAACCCCTGTACCGATACGGCATTCAAACTTTACCCAGATGAGTATCGATACCCACACAACCGTACCGATACGCCTGGGCAGAAAAGAGCATATTTGGCTCAGGCGTATCGATACGCAAGCCCGAGTACCGATACCCCTGCCTGAAATCGACTTGAAATTCATACCATACATGCTTCAAACTTCAAATTAACATCACCAAATCATACCACATAGTTATACAACATGCAGGGACCATAAATGCATCATCAATTCAACACATAACCATCACACATGAAAAGCCCCGAATCTAAAGGCATGCTTCCTACACAAGCTAACCATTCATGCTCAAACCTTTCCAAAACAAACTCATTCAAGCCAATTCAGATTTCAACAACATTAACAACAGCATTTAAACATTCTTAAACAACATGATCAACATAAACGATCACATACACAAAAACCCGAGAGATTCTACCCCATTGCCCTTATTAACTATAGCTATTCACCGAGATATACATCTCCATTGGAGTCCACCTTGAATCCCTTGCTCCTTGCTGTCCAAACTTCAAGAATCTGCATTGATGGACAAAAAGGAGCGTAAGCACATAATGCTTAGTGAGGAATGCTCAAAACCAAAACACCATCAATGCAGCGGGTCATTAAAACACTTTAAACCAAACCCGATTTGCTTATCAAAACCATGTTTGAAAACCTTTTCAACATCAAGCTCAAATCATGCATAAAACACCATATGCCAAGCTTAAACAAAACCATGGAAACACTTCCATTTCACATCATACCCTTCTTTAACTTGAAAACCACATCAAGCAAGAAACCTTTTAAAAACCAAAGCTTCAACAATCCATCACATGCATTTAATCAAGGCAACATAAGAATCATAAAACATCTTCACATGCCTTTAAAAACAAGTCTTACAAGACTCCAATGCAACATAGATATTTCATGCTCACAAGCATCACTTACCAAAAGGTTACCAACACTTGTACAACTACAAGTAAACATGCATTCACTAGCATCATATACTTTTCATGCAACAATGCATCTTTTCAAGCATCACATGCTTCTCATGCAAACATGCATCAATTCAAGCATCTCATGCTTCACATGCAACCATGCATCATTTCAAGCACCTCATGCTTCACATGCAACCATGCATCATTTCAAGCATCTCTTGCTTCACATTATACTTTACATGTCATATTGGCTCAAGTGATACATTTCATTTATTAAAACAAGTTCAACAACTTTCCCCAAGGACTTTTAAACACCTTGGTCCCAAGAACTTTTAAACACCTTGGCCATGGACTTTTAAACACCATGAATAAGGACCACACAAGGACTTTTAACCACCTTTGTGTCCAATACTTGAATTACCCCAAGGACTTTTAAACACCTTGGCCCCAAGGACTTTTAAACACCTTGGCCATGGACTTTTAAACACCATGAATAAGGACCACACAAGGACTTTTAACCACCTTTGTGTCCAATACTTGAATTACCCCAAGGACTTTTAAACACCTTGGCCCCAAGGACTTTTAAACACCTTGGCCCCATGGACTTTTAAACACCATGGAAAGGAGCACCTAAGGACTTTTAACCACCTTAGTGTCCGCAACAAGACTCATCCAAGGACTTTTAACCACCTTGATGATCTTAAGTAACAAGGCTCACTCAAGGACTTTTAACCACCTTAGTGACCTTGACTTTTATAAAACATCACTTGCCAATATAACCATCTTACCATATTATCCAAAGTTCCACATGCATAATCATAATGCAAAACCATCACAACATTAGCCCAATGATTCACATGCATAACCAATATGCAAAACCATTTCATCATTAATCCAATGATTCACATGCATAACCAATATGCAAAACCATTACATCATTAATCCAATGATTCACATGCATAACCAATATGCAAAACCATTACATCATTAATCCAATGATTCACATGCATAACCAATATGCAAAAGGTAACATTTATCATCCTTAATTCACTGTTTTTAAGCATCATACAAAGCCATTGATCAACATGCAACACTATGCATCAAAACCACATTTACCATATACAAAACCAAGGATCCCTTACCTTGAGCATCCTCCTCAAATGGCTTTCAAAACCAGCATTAAACCATGCTAAAAACATGCTTACAAAACAGAATTTAAACCATGCAAAATACATGCATATCAATCATCAACCACATTTGATTTTAAAACCAAATCACACACAATTCAAGAGCAAAAACCCATTCACTTACTCTTGAGCTTAGCAAAGTTGATTAGACTTAAACTAAGCTCCCAAAAACCTTCAAACCTTGTTTCAAAAGCTGAAATCCCAACTTCACTCACCGATTACCAAACAAGACTAGCCGACAAGCCTTCCAAGCTTCCGAAACCTTCCGGAAACACCTCCAAAGCTCACGGATCCAACTCCCTTGTTTCAAGCACACAAAAACAGAACATTAATGCATCCTTATGCATTAAAACACCAGCAACAACAACACAACTCGCTGCTCATCACAAATCTAACAATTTGGCTACCAAACACAACCGAAATCACCTCCAAACACTTCCAAAACTTAACCCAGCCAAGATCCATCACTTCTAATCATTTTTATACATCAAATAACATGCAAAATGATCACAACCACGTCCTTATACCTCCAGGTATAACAGATCACCAAAAACACTCCAAAAACAACCAAAAACCCAAGCAAAACTTAGGAAATTCAACCTATCCGGGATTGCATTGATTAAACCTCAACTTCTAATCATTTTAGCATTCATTTAACATCATTTTAACACTTCAAAACCCTGCTTAAACAGATCACACGAAAATTTCACCAAAATCACCAAATCTTGCATTTTAGCCAAAAATCAAGATCTCAATTGAAAAGCCATTGATAAAACATAAATCAAGGATTGAGAACTTAGGAATTTCAGTAAAGAACTGATAGTTTAGAGGAGAAGGACGTTCTTACCTCCAAACTTGAATTTCTCCATTTTAGAGCCAAAAAGCTTGATGAAACAACTTGCAAATTGAGAGGTTTTGATGATGAGATGATTAGGAATCAAATGAGAGATGAAATGAGAGATTTAGATGTCAAAATCAGAGAAAGAAATCTGGAGAATTTTGTTTGGGTTGAGAGAAAATGAGAGAAAAGAGAATTTGAGAGAAAATGGAAAGTTAGTTGGAAATTTGGTTAAAATGATTTCCCTCCCATTCTTAATCTTTAAAATCAGATTTGAGCCTTAAAATATCTTGGAAAAATCTGGAGAAATCCTTTTTGGAATAATAGCTCCTTAAAGATTCAAAGTTTCAATCCTTTATAAAACTGTCCCGCAACTTTCAAAAATTACATTTTGGTCACTAGCCAAAATGTCAACCTTCCGAACCTCATTTTCCAAAATTGATTTCACAGTTCACTTATATATATTAAAAGATGATTTTAGAACATTTTTCCATATTTTTAATGCAACCCGAACTAGGCTTTCCTAAATTCACTCTTATATATTCGATCAGCACTTTGACCGAACCGGTCAACACCCAAACTTCCGAGCCCAAAACCGGGGCGTTACATAAGCTCTTAAAACAAACCTCAACATTGCAGGGTCCGAGCACGATCTAGCCAAGGCATTACACAAATATACCAAGGATCCACAAGAGTCACAAGATAAAGATGCATGAGCAATATACAATTAAATGTCATGATCATGAGCTCTACTCCACAACACAAGTAGTCACACTGAACATCCAAATAAAGATCGTAAATCGCAACACATTGATACATTTATCAATCAACATTGGCACCTAGCTATGACCCGAATACGCGGATAAACACGTTGGAGCTCATATCCAACAATCACATTACCTCACGGTGGGATTACACTCATCACCGGTCTCGCGGAGGGGATTCCACTCATCCTCACGCCCCGTCGATGGGATTCCACTCATCACCGACTATATATAATTACAATTTCCGGGTGAACCCGTACTCCTCCTTGGTGACTCAACGCCACCAAGGCCACGCGCGACTTTTGACTCATGTGTACACACTAACATCCTAATGATCGATCATTTGTACTCAAGCATACTAGTGTCAACATTTTACTCATTTCACATTACTCATTTCAATCAATTCCGTGCTTAGCACGTACTCACCATGGACTATCATCATGCATGTCTCAAGCATCTCAAATCATGCCTCATCTCACATGTATAACACAATATACATAGCAATCATATTACATTCCATACGAGACACACACAACCACATAAATGAGTTCATCCAAAGGCTCTAGATCAAGTTTAGGATTAGGCTACCACCCTAATCCTAACTCTATGTGGGTATACCAAGCCCGACCTAGTCCATATACTCGAACCAACCATTTTAAAACCAAGTAAAACAATTAACCACTCACCTAAGCTCCCAAGCTTAAAGACCAAGCAAGCGACCACCTTCAACTTCCCGGATTTACTTCCGATGCCTCACCGATGTCCAACCTCGATTCTTTCAAGAATCACCAAGGATGAATATGTATGGTGATGGAATAGTAGAGAGGGTGAGATGGGCTCTATTTCACGTTGGTGGAGAAGAAGATGAATAGAGGAGTTGGGTTTTCCCTTTTAATTGTTTTGTTTCATCTTAAAAGTCAAAAGGCCATTTTGCCCTTAATGAAAGGAGACATTTACAAGGGTGGAAATCCATGACTATTGGGTTTAAATCAAAATAGGCCCAACACAATTTATTTTGAAAGCAAAACCCGAACATTATTTTAATTATAGAACCGAGCCCAAATAATATTAAAATATTATTTTCATCTAACCCCTAAACCCGGGAGTTACATAAAATTCCAACGGGTCCATTGAAAGACCCATTTAGACCTGCTCGTCCGAAACCTCTACAAAAAGGACCGCAAAAATGTTTTATTCAAATATTAGGAGTTCAAATAATTGATTAGGAGCTTTTTAACACAATTATATTGCAAAACCGCAATTTCTGTACTTTTTACTCAGTTAAAATTCCAACGGGTCCATTGAAAGGCCCATTTAGACCTGCTCGTCCGAAACCTCTACAAAAAGGACCGCAAAACAAGTTTTAATCAAATATTAGGAGTTCAAATAATTGATTAGGAGCTTTTAAACACAATTATATTGCAAAACCGCAATTTCTGTACTTTTTACTCAGTTAAAATTCCAACGGGTCCATTGAAAGGCCCATTTAGACCTACTCGTCCGAAACCTCTACAAAAAGGACAACAAAAATGTTTTATTCAAATATTAGGAGTTCAAATAATTGATTAGGAGCTTCTCAACACAATTAAATTGCAAAACCTCAATTTATGTACTTTTTAGTCATTTAAAATTCCAACGGGTCCATTGAAAGGCCTATTTCGACCCGCTCGTCCGAAACCTCTACAAAAAGGACTGCAAAACAAAATTTAATCAAATTTTAGGAGTTCATGTAATTGATTAGGAGCTTTTCAACACATTTATATTGCAAAACCTCAATTTCTGTACTTTTTACTCAGTTAAAATTCCAACGGTCCATTGAAAGGCCCATTTAGACCTGCTCGTCCGAAACCTTTACAAAAAGGACCGCAAAAATGTTTAATTCAAATATTAGGAGTTCAAATAATTGATTAGGAGCTTTTCAACACAATTATATTGCAAAACCTCAATTTCTGTACCTTTTACTCTGTTAAAATTCCAACGGGTCCATTGAAAGGCCCATTTCGACCCTCTCGTCCGAAACCTCTACAAAAAATACCGCAAAACAAGTTTTAATCAAAATTTATGAGTTCATGTAATTGATTAGAAGCTTTTCAACACAATTACATTGCAAAACCTCAATTTCTGTACGTTTTACTCAGTTAAAATTCCAACGGGTCCATTGAAAGGCCCATTTACACCTGCTCATCCAAAACCTCTACAAAAAGGACCACAAAAATGTTTTATTCAAATATTAGGAGTTCAAATAATTGATTAGGAGCTTTTGAACACAATTATATTGCAAAACCTCAATTTCTGTACTTTTTACTCAGTTAAAATTCCAACGGGTCCATTGAAAGGCCCATTTCGACCCGCTCGTCCGAAACCTCTACAAAAAGGACCGCAAAACAAGTTTTAATCAAATATTAGGAGTTCAAATAATTGATTAGGAGCTTTTCAACACAATTATATTGCAAAACCGCAATTTCTGTACTTTTTACTCAGTTAAAATTCCAACGGGTCCATTGAAAGGCCCATTTAGACCTACTCGTCCGAAACCTCTACAAAAAGGACAACAAAAATGTTTATTCAAATATTAGGAGTTCAAATAATTGATTAGGAGCTTTTCAACACAATTAAATTGCAAAACCTCAATTTCTGTACTTTTTAGTCATTTAAAATTCCAACGGGTCCATTGAAAGGCCCATTTCGACCCGCTCGTCCGAAACCTCTACAAAAAGGACTGCAAAACAAAATTTAATCAAATTTTAGGAGTTCATGTAATTGATTAGGAGCTTTTCAACACATTTATATTGCAAAACCTCAATTTATGTACTTTTTACTCAGTTAAAATTCCAACGGGTCCATTGAAAGGCCCATTTCGACCCGCTCGTCCGAAACCTCTACAAAAAGGACCGCAAAACAAGTTTTAATCAAATATTAGGAGTTCAAATAATTGATTAGGAGCTTTTCAACACAATTATATTGCAAAACCTCAATTTCTGTACCTTTTACTTTGTTAAAATTCCAACGGGTCCATTGAAAGGCCCATTTCGACCCTCTCGTCCGAAACCTCTACAAAAAATACCGCAAAACAAGTTTTAATCAAATTTTATGAGTTCATGTAATTGATTAGAAGCTTTTCAACACAATTACATTGCAAAACCTCAATTTCTGTACGTTTTACTCAGTTAAAATTCCAACGGGTCCATTGAAAGGCCCATTTACACCTGCTCGTCCAAAACCTCTACAAAAAGGACCGCAAAAATGTTTTATTCAAATATTAGGAGTTCAAATAATTGATTAGGAGCTTTTGAACACAATTATATTGCAAAACCTCAATTTCTGTACTTTTTACTCAGTTAAAATTCCAACGGGTCCATTGAAAGGCCCATTTCGACCCGCTCGTCCGAAACCTCTACAAAAAGGACCGCAAAACAAGTTTTAATCAAATATTAGGAGTTCAAATAATTGATTAGGAGCTTTTCAACACAATTATATTGCAAAACCGCAATTTCTGTACTTTTTACTCAGTTAAAATTCCAACGGGTCCATTGAAAGGCCCATTTAGACCTACTCGTCCGAAACCTCTACAAAAAGGACAACAAAAATGTTTTATTCAAATATTAGGAGTTCAAATAATTGATTAGGAGCTTTTAAACACAATTAAATTGCAAAACCTCAATTTCTGTACTTTTTAGTCATTTAAAATTCCAACGGGTCCATTGAAAGGCCCATTTCGACCCGCTCGTCCGAAACCTCTACAAAAAGGACTGCAAAAAAAAATTTAATCAAATTTTAGGAGTTCATGTAATTGATTAGGTGCTTTTCACCACATTTATATTGCAAAACCTCAATTTCTGTACTTTTTACTCAGTTAAAATTCCAACGGTCCATTGAAAGGCCCATTTAGACCTGCTCGTCCGAAACCTTTACAAAAAGGACCGCAAAAATGTTTAATTCAAATATTAAGAGTTCAAATAATTGATTAGGAGCTTTTCAACACAATTATATTGCAAAACCTTAATTTCTGTACCTTTTACTCTGTTAAAATTCCAATGGGTCCATTGAAAGGCCCATTTCGACCCTCTCGTCCGAAACCTCTACAAAAAATACCGCAAAACAAGTTTTAATCAAAATTTATGAGTTCATGTAATTGATTAGAAGCTTTTCAACACAATTACATTGCAAAACCTCAATTTCTGTACGTTTTACTCAGTTAAAATTCCAACGGGTCCATTGAAAGGCCCATTTACACCTGCTCATCCAAAACCTCTACAAAAAGGACCACAAAAATGTTTTATTCAAATATTAGGAGTTCAAATAATTGATTAGGAGCTTTTGAACACAATTATATTGCAAAACCTCAATTTCTGTACTTTTTACTCAGTTAAAATTCCAACGGGTCCATTGAAAGGCCCATTTCGACCCGCTCGTCCGAAACCTCTACAAAAAGGACCGCAAAACAAGTTTTAATCAAATATTAGGAGTTCAAATAATTGATTAGGAGCTTTTCAGTACAATTATATTGCAAAACCGCAATTTCTGTACTTTTTACTCAGTTAAAATTCCAACGGGTCCATTGAAAGGCCCATTTAGACCTACTCGTCCGAAACCTCTACAAAAAGGACAACAAAAATGTTTATTCAAATATTAGGAGTTCAAATAATTGATTAGGAGCTTTTCAACACAATTAAATTGCAAAACCTCAATTTTTGTACTTTTTAGTCATTTAAAATTCCAACGGGTCCATTGAAAGGCCCATTTCGACCCGCTCGTCCGAAACCTCTACAAAAAGGACTGCAAAACAAAATTTAATCAAATTTTAGGAGTTCATGTAATTGATTAGGAGCTTTTCAACACATTTATATTGCAAAACCTCAATTTATGTATATTTTACTCAGTTAAAATTCCAACGGGTCCATTGAAAGGCCCATTTCGACCCGCTCGTCCGAAACCTCTACAAAAAGGACCGCAAAACAAGTTTTAATCAAATATTAGGAGTTCAAATAATTGATTAGGAGCTTTTCAACACAATTATATTGCAAAACCTCAATTTCTGTACCTTTTACTTTGTTAAAATTCCAACGGGTCCATTGAAAGGCCCATTTCGACCCTCTCGTCCGAAACCTCTACAAAAAATACCGCAAAACAAGTTTTAATCAAATTTTATGAGTTCATGTAATTGATTAGAAGCTTTTCAACACAATTACATTGCAAAACCTCAATTTCTGTACGTTTTACTCAGTTAAAATTCCAACGGGTCCATTGAAAGGCCCATTTACACCTGCTCGTCCAAAACCTCTACAAAAAGGACCGCAAAAATGTTTTATTCAAATATTAGGAGTTCAAATAATTGATTAGGAGCTTTTGAACACAATTATATTGCAAAACCTCAATTTCTGTACTTTTTACTCAGTTAAAATTCCAACGGGTCCATTGAAAGGCCCATTTCGACCCGCTCGTCCGAAACCTCTACAAAAAGGACCGCAAAACAAGTTTTAATCAAATATTAGGAGTTCAAATAATTGATTAGGAGCTTTTCAACACAATTATATTGCAAAACCGCAATTTCTGTACTTTTTACTCAGTTAAAATTCCAACGGGTCCATTGAAAGGCCCATTTAGACCTACTCGTCCGAAACCTCTACAAAAAGGACAACAAAAATGTTTTATTCAAATATTAGGAGTTCAAATAATTGATTAGGAGCTTCTCAACACAATTAAATTGCAAAACCTCAATTTATGTACTTTTTAGTCATTTAAAATTCCAACGGGTCCATTGAAAGGCCTATTTCGACCCGCTCGTCCGAAACCTCTACAAAAAGGACTGCAAAACAAAATTTAATCAAATTTTAGGAGTTCATGTAATTGATTAGGAGCTTTTCAACACATTTATATTTCAAAACCTCAATTTATGTACTTTTTACTCAGTTAAAATTCCAACGGTCCATTGAAAGGCCCATTTAGACCTGCTCGTCCGAAACCTTTACAAAAAGGACCGCAAAAATGTTTAATTCAAATATTAGGAGTTCAAATAATTGATTAGGAGCTTTTCAACACAATTATATTGCAAAACCTCAATTTCTGTACCTTTTACTCTGTTAAAATTCCAACGGGTCCATTGAAAGGCCCATTTCGACCCTCTCGTCCGAAACCTCTACAAAAAATACCGCAAAACAAGTTTTAATCAAAATTTATGAGTTCATGTAATTGATTAGAAGCTTTTCAACACAATTACATTGCAAAACCTCAATTTCTGTACGTTTTACTCAGTTAAAATTCCAACGGGTCCATTGAAAGGCCCATTTACACCTGCTCATCCAAAACCTCTACAAAAAGGACCACAAAAATGTTTTATTCAAATATTAGGAGTTCAAATAATTGATTAGGAGCTTTTGAACACAATTATATTGCAAAACCTCAATTTCTGTACTTTTTACTCAGTTAAAATTCCAACGGGTCCATTGAAAGGCCCATTTCGACCCGCTCGTCCGAAACCTCTACAAAAAGGACCGCAAAACAAGTTTTAATCAAATATTAGGAGTTCAAATAATTGATTAGGAGCTTTTCAACACAATTATATTGCAAAACCGCAATTTCTGTACTTTTTACTCAGTTAAAATTCCAACGGGTCCATTGAAAGGCCCATTTAGACCTACTCGTCCGAAACCTCTACAAAAAGGACAACAAAAATGTTTATTCAAATATTAGGAGTTCAAATAATTGATTAGGAGCTTTTCAACACAATTAAATTGCAAAACCTCAATTTCTGTACTTTTTAGTCATTTAAAATTCCAACGGGTCCATTGAAAGGCCCATTTCGACCCGCTCGTCCGAAACCTCTACAAAAAGGACTGCAAAACAAAATTTAATCAAATTTTAGGAGTTCATGTAATTGATTAGGAGCTTTTCAACACATTTATATTGCAAAACCTCAATTTATGTACTTTTTACTCAGTTAAAATTCCAACGGGTCCATTGAAAGGCCCATTTCGACCCGCTCGTCCGAAACCTCTACAAAAAGGACCGCAAAACAAGTTTTAATCAAATATTAGGAGTTCAAATAATTGATTAGGAGCTTTTCAACACAATTATATTGCAAAACCTCAATTTCTGTACCTTTTACTTTGTTAAAATTCCAACGGGTCCATTGAAAGGCCCATTTCGACCCTCTCGTCCGAAACCTCTACAAAAAATACCGCAAAACAAGTTTTAATCAAATTTTATGAGTTCATGTAATTGATTAGAAGCTTTTCAACACAATTACATTGCAAAACCTCAATTTCTGTACGTTTTACTCAGTTAAAATTCCAACGGGTCCATTGAAAGGCCCATTTACACCTGCTCGTCCAAAACCTCTACAAAAAGGACCGCAAAAATGTTTTATTCAAATATTAGGAGTTCAAATAATTGATTAGGAGCTTTTGAAAACAATTATATTGCAAAACCTCAATTTCTGTACTTTTTACTCAGTTAAAATTCCAACGGGTCCATTGAAAGGCCCATTTCGACCCGCTCGTCCGAAACCTCTACAAAAAGGACCGCAAAACAAGTTTTAATCAAATATTAGGAGTTCAAATAATTGATTAGGAGCTTTTCAACACAATTATATTGCAAAACCGCAATTTCTGTACTTTTTACTCAGTTAAAATTCCAACGGGTCCATTGAAAGGCCCATTTAGACCTACTCGTCCGAAACCTCTACAAAAAGGACAACAAAAATGTTTTATTCAAATATTAGGAGTTCAAATAATTGATTAGGAGCTTTTAAACACAATTAAATTGCAAAACCTCAATTTCTGTACTTTTTAGTCATTTAAAATTCCAACGGGTCCATTGAAAGGCCCATTTCGACCCGCTCGTCCGAAACCTCTACAAAAAGGACTGCAAAAAAAAATTTAATCAAATTTTAGGAGTTCATGTAATTGATTAGGTGCTTTTCACCACATTTATATTGCAAAACCTCAATTTCTGTACTTTTTACTCAGTTAAAATTCCAACGGTCCATTGAAAGGCCCATTTAGACCTGCTCGTCCGAAACCTTTACAAAAAGGACCGCAAAAATGTTTAATTCAAATATTAAGAGTTCAAATAATTGATTAGGAGCTTTTCAACACAATTATATTGCAAAACCTTAATTTCTGTACCTTTTACTCTGTTAAAATTCCAATGGGTCCATTGAAAGGCCCATTTCGACCCTCTCGTCCGAAACCTCTACAAAAAATACCGCAAAACAAGTTTTAATCAAAATTTATGAGTTCATGTAATTGATTAGAAGCTTTTCAACACAATTACATTGCAAAACCTCAATTTCTGTACGTTTTACTCAGTTAAAATTCCAACGGGTCCATTGAAAGGCCCATTTACACCTGCTCATCCAAAACCTCTACAAAAAGGACCACAAAAATGTTTTATTCAAATATTAGGAGTTCAAATAATTGATTAGGAGCTTTTGAACACAATTATATTGCAAAACCTCAATTTCTGTACTTTTTACTCAGTTAAAATTCCAACGGGTCCATTGAAAGGCCCATTTCGACCCGCTCGTCCGAAACCTCTACAAAAAGGACCGCAAAACAAGTTTTAATCAAATATTAGGAGTTCAAATAATTGATTAGGAGCTTTTCAGCACAATTATATTGCAAAACCGCAATTTCTGTACTTTTTACTCAGTTAAAATTCCAACGGGTCCATTGAAAGGCCCATTTAGACCTACTCGTCCGAAACCTCTACAAAAAGGACAACAAAAATGTTTATTCAAATATTAGGAGTTCAAATAATTGATTAGGAGCTTTTCAACACAATTAAATTGCAAAACCTCAATTTCTGTACTTTTTAGTCATTTAAAATTCCAACGGGTCCATTGAAAGGCCCATTTCGACCCGCTCGTCCGAAACCTCTACAAAAAGGACTGCAAAACAAAATTTAATCAAATTTTAGGAGTTCATGTAATTGATTAGGAGCTTTTCAACACATTTATATTGCAAAACCTCAATTTATGTATATTTTACTCAGTTAAAATTCCAACGGGTCCATTGAAAGGCCCATTTCGACCCGCTCGTCCGAAACCTCTACAAAAAGGACCGCAAAACAAGTTTTAATCAAATATTAGGAGTTCAAATAATTGATTAGGAGCTTTTCAACACAATTATATTGCAAAACCTCAATTTCTGTACCTTTTACTTTGTTAAAATTCCAACGGGTCCATTGAAAGGCCCATTTCGACCCTCTCGTCCGAAACCTCTACAAAAAATACCGCAAAACAAGTTTTAATCAAATTTTATGAGTTCATGTAATTGATTAGAAGCTTTTCAACACAATTACATTGCAAAACCTCAATTTCTGTACGTTTTACTCAGTTAAAATTCCAACGGGTCCACTGAAAGGCCCATTTACACCTGCTCGTCCAAAACCTCTACAAAAAGGACCGCAAAAATGTTTTATTCAAATATTAGGAGTTCAAATAATTGATTAGGAGCTTTTGAACACAATTATATTGCAAAACCTCAATTTCTGTACTTTTTATTCAGTTAAAATTCCAACGGGTCCATTGAAAGGCCCATTTCGACCCGCTCGTCCGAAACCTCTACAAAAAGGACCGCAAAACAAGTTTTAATCAAATATTAGGAGTTCAAATAATTGATTAGGAGCTTTTCAACACAATTATATTGCAAAACCGCAATTTCTGTACTTTTTACTCAGTTAAAATTCCAACGGGTCCATTGAAAGGCCCATTTAGACCTACTCGTCCGAAACCTCTACAAAAAGGACAACAAAAATGTTTTATTCAAATATTAGGAGTTCAAATAATTGATTAGGAGCTTTTAAACACAATTAAATTGCAAAACCTCAATTTCTGTACTTTTTAGTCATTTAAAATTCCAACGGGTCCATTGAAAGGCCCATTTCGACCCGCTCGTCCGAAACCTCTACAAAAAGGACTGCAAAAAAAAATTTAATCAAATTTTAGGAGTTCATGTAATTGATTAGGAGCTTTTCACCACATTTATATTGCAAAACCTCAATTTCTGTACTTTTTACTCAGTTAAAATTCCAACGGTCCATTGAAAGGCCCATTTAGACCTGCTCGTCCGAAACCTTTACAAAAAGGACCGCAAAAATGTTTAATTCAAATATTAGGAGTTCAAATAATTGATTAGGAGCTTTTCAACACAATTATATTGCAAAACCTTAATTTCTGTACCTTTTACTCTGTTAAAATTCCAACGGGTACATTGAAAGGCCCATTTCGACCCTCTCGTCCGAAACCTCTACAAAAAATACCGCAAAACAAGTTTTAATCAAAATTTATGAGTTCATGTAATTGATTAGAAGCTTTTCAACACAATTACTTTGCAAAACCTCAATTTCTGTACGTTTTACTCAGTTAAAATTCCAACGGGTCCACTGAAAGGCCCATTTACACCTGCTCGTCCAAAACCTCTACAAAAAGGACCGCAAAAATGTTTTATTCAAATATTAGGAGTTCAAATAATTGATTAGGAGATTTTGAACACAATTATATTGCAAAACCTCAATTTCTGTACTTTTTACTCAGTTAAAATTCCAACGGGTCCATTGAAAGGCCCATTTCGACCCGCTCGTCCGAAACCTCTACAAAAAGGACCGCAAAACAAGTTTTAATCAAATATTAGGAGTTCAAATAATTGATTAGGAGCTTTTCAACACAATTATATTGCAAAACCGCAATTTCTGTACTTTTTACTCAGTTAAAATTCCAACGGGTCCATTGAAAGGCCCATTTAGACCTACTCGTCCGAAACCTCTACAAAAAGGACAACAAAAATGTTTTATTCAAATATTAGGAGTTCAAATAATTGATTAGGAGCTTTTAAACACAATTAAATTTCAAAACCTCAATTTCTGTACTTTTTAGTCATTTAAAATTCCAACGGGTCCATTGAAAGGCCCATTTCGACCCGCTCGTCCGATACCTCTACAAAAAGGACTGCAAAACAAAATTTAATCAAATTTTAGGAGTTCATGTAATTGATTAGGAGCTTTTCACCACATTTATATTGCAAAACCTCAATTTCTGTACTTTTTACTCAGTTAAAATTCCAACGGTCCATTGAAAGGCCCATTTAGACCTGCTCGTCCGAAACCTTTACAAAAAGGACCGCAAAAATGTTTAATTCAAATATTAGGAGTTCAAATAATTGATTAGGAGCTTTTCAACGCAATTATATTGCAAAACCTCAATTTCTGTACCTTTTACTCTGTTAAAATTCCAACGGGTCCATTGAAAGGCCCATTTCGACCCTCTCGTCCGAAACCTCTACAAAAAATACCGCAAAACAAGTTTTAATCAAAATTTATGAGTTCATTTAATTGATTAGAAGCTTTTCAACACAATTACATTGCAAAACCTCAATTTCTGTACATTTTACTCAGTTAAAATTCCAACGGGTCCATTGAAAGGCCCATTTACACCTGCTCGTCCAAAACCTCTACAAAAAGGACCACAAAAATGTTTTATTCAAATAATAGGAGTTCAAATAATTGATTAGGAGCTTTTGAACACAATTATATTGCAAAACCTCAATTTCTGTACTTTTTACTCAGTTAAAATTCCAACGGGTCCATTGAAAGGCCCATTTCGACACGCTCGTCCGAAACCTCTACAAAAAGGACCGCAAAACAAGTTTTATTCAAATATTAGGAGTTTAAATAATGATTAGGAGCTTTTCAACACATTTATATTGCAAAACCGCAATTTCTGTACTTTTTACTCAGTTAAAATTCCAACGGGTCCATTGAAAGGCCCATTTAGACCTACTCGTCCGAAACCTCTACAAAAAGGACAACAAAAATGTTTTATTCAAATATTAGGAGTTCAAATAATTGATTAGGAGCTTTTCAACACAATTAAATTGCAAAACCTCAATTTCTGTACTTTTTAGTCATTTAAAATTCCAACGGGTCCATTGAAAGGCCCATTTCGACCCGCTCGTCCGAAACCTCTACAAAAAGGACTGCAAAACAAAATTTAATCAAATTTTAGGAGTTCATGTAATTGATTAGGAGCTTTTCACCACATTTATATTGCAAAACCTCAATTTCTGTACTTTTTACTCAGTTAAAATTCCAACGGTCCATTGAAAGGCCCATTTAGACCTGCTCGTCCGAAACCTTTACAAAAAGGACCGCAAAAATGTTTAATTCAAATATTAGGAGTTCAAATAATTAATTAGGAGCTTTTCAACACAATTATATTGCAAAACCTCAATTTCTGTACCTTTTACTCTGTTAAAAATCCAACGGGTCCATTGAAAGGCCCATTTCGACCCTCTCGTCCGAAACCTCTACAAAAAATACCGCAAAACAAGTTTTAATCAAATTTTATGAGTTCATGTAATTGATTAGAAGCTTTTCAACACAATAAAATTGCAAAACCTCAATTTCTGTACGTTTTACTCAGTTAAAATTCCAACGGGTCCATTGAAAGGCCCATTTACACCTGCTCGTCCAAAACCTCCACAAAAAGGACCGCAAAAATGTTTTATTCAAATATTAGGAGTTCAAATAATTGATTAGGAGCTTTTGAACACAATTATATTGCAAAACCTCAATTTCTGTACTTTTTACTCAGTTAAAATTCCAACGGGTCCATTGAAAGGCCCATTTCGACCCGCTCGTCCGAAACCTCTACAAAAAGGACCGCAAAACAAGTTTTAATCAAATATTAGGAGTTCAAATAATTGATTAGGAGCTTTTCAACACAATTATATTGCAAAATCGCAATTTCTGTACTTTTTACTCATTTAAAATTCCAACGGATCCATTGAAAGGCCCATTTCGACCTGCTCGTCCGAAACCTCTACAAAAAGGACTGCAAAAAAAAGTTTTAATCAAATTTTAGGAGTTCATGTAATTGATTAGGAGCTTTTCAACACAATTATATTGCAAAACCTCAATTTCTGTACTTTTTACTCAGTTAAAATTCCAACGGGTCTATTAAAAGGCCCATTTCGACCCGCTCGTCCGAAACCTCTACAAAAAGGACTGCAAAACAAGTTTTAATCAAATTTTAGGAGTTCATGTAATTGATTAGAAGATTTTCAACAGAATTATATTGCAAAACCGCAATTTTTTTACTTTTTACTCAGTTAAAATTCCAACGGGTCCATTGAAAGGCCCATTTGACCTGTTCGTCCGAAACCTCTACAAAAAGGACCGCAAAATAAGTTTTAATCAAATATTAGGAGTTCAAATAATTGATTAGGAGCTTTTCAACACAATTATATTGCAAAACCGCAATTTATGTACTTTTACTCAGTTAAAATTCCAACGGGTCCATTGTAAGGCCCATTTCGACCCTCTCGTCCGAAACCTCTACAAAAAGAACCGCAAAACAAGTTTTAATCAAATTTTATGAGTTCATGTAATTGATTAGAAGCTTTTCAACACAATTACATTGCAAAACTTCAATTTCTGTACTTTTTACTCAGTTAAAATTCCAACGGGTCCATTGAAAGGCCCATTTCGACCCTCTCGTCCGAAACCTCTACAAAAAGGACCGCAAAACAAGTTTTAATCAAATTTTAAGAGTTCATGTAATTGATTAGGTGCTTTTCAACACAATTATATTGCAAAACCTCAATTTCTGTACTTTTTACTTAGTTAAAATTCCAACGGGTCCATTGAAAGGACCATTTAGACCTACTCGTCCGAAACCTCTACAAAAGGACCGCAAAACAAGTTTTAATCAAATATTAGGAGTTCAAATAATTGATTAGGAGCTTTTCAACACAATTATATTGCAAAACCTCAATTCTTGTACTTTTTACTCATTTAAAATTCCAACGGGTCCATTGAAAGGCCCATTTAGACCTGCTCATCCGAAACCTCTATAAAAAGGACCGCAAAAATGTTTTATTCAAATATTAGGAGTTCAAATAATTTAATAGGAGCTTTTCAACACAATTATATTGCAAAACCTCAATTTCTGTACTTTTTACTCATTTAAAATTCCAACGGGTCCATTGAAAGGCTCATTTCGACCCGCTCGTCCGAAACCTCTACAAAAAGGACCTCAAAATAAGTTTTAATCAAATATTACGAGTTCAAATAATTAATTCGGATCTTTTCAAAACAATTATATCGCAAAACCGCAATTTCTGTACTTTTTACTTAGTTAAAATTCCAACGGGTCCATTGAAAGGCCCATTTAGACCTGCTCGTCTGACACCTCTACAAAAAGGACCGCAAAAATGTTTTATTCAAATATTAGGAGTTCAAATAATTGATTAGGAGCTTTTGAACACAATTATATTGCAAAACCTCAATTTTTGTACTTTTTACCCAGTTAAAATTCCAACGGGTCCATTGAAAGGCCCATTTCGACCCGCTCGTCTGAAACCTCTACAAAAAGGACTGCAAAAATATTTTATTCAAATATTAGGAGTTCAAAAAATTGATTAGGAGCTTTTCAACACAATTATATTGCAAAACCTCAATTTTTGTACTTTTTACTCAGTTAAAATTCCATCGGGTCCATTGAAAGGCCCATTTAGACCTGCTCGTCCGAAACCTCTACAAAAAGGACCGCAAAAATGTTTTATTCAAATATTAGGAGTTCAAATAATTGATTAGGAGCTTTTGAAAAAAATTATATAGCAAAACCTCAATTTCTGTACTTTTTAATCAGTTAAAATTCCAACGGGTCCATCGAAAGGCCCATTTCGACCCTCTCGTCCGAAACCTCTACAAAAAGGACCGCAAAACAAGTTTTAATCAAACTTTAGGAGTTCATGTAATTGATTAGGAGCTTTTCAACACAATTATATTGCAAAATCTCAATTTCTGTACTTTTTACTCAGTTAAAATTCCAACGGGTCCATTGAAAGGCCCATTTAGACCTGCTCGTCCGAAACCTCTACAAAAAGGACCGCAAAAATGTTTTATTCAAATATTAGGAGTTAAAATAATTGATTAGGAGCTTTTAAACACAATTATATTGAAAAACCTCAATTTTATACTTTTTACTCAGATAAAATTCAAACGAGTCCTTTGAAAGGCCCATTTAGAACTGCTCGTCCGAAATCTCTACAAAAACGACCGCAAAAATTTTTTATTCAAATATTAGGAGTTCAAATAATTGAATAGGAGCTTTTCAACACAATTATATTGCAAAACCTCAATTTCTGTACTTTTTACTCATTTAAAATTCCAACAGGGCCATTGAAAGGCCCATTTTGACCCGCTCGTCCGAAACCTCTACAAAAAGGACCGCAAAACAAGTTTTAATCAAATATTAGGAGTTCAAATAATTGATTAGGAGCTTCTGAACACAATTATATTGCAAAACCTCAATTTCTGTACTTTTAACTTAGTTAAAATTCCAACGGGTCCATTAAAAGGCCCATTTCGACCCCCTCGTCCGAAACCTCAACAAAAAGGATGCAAAACAAGTTTTAATCAAATTTTAGGAGTTCATGTAATTAATTAGAAGCTTTTCAACACAATTACACTGCAAAACCGCAATTTCTGTACTTTTTACTCAGTTAAAATTCCAACGTGTCCATTGAAAGGCCCATTCAGACCTGCTCGTCCGAAACCTCTACAAAAAGGACCGCAAAAATGTTTTATTCAAATATTAGGAGTTCAAATAATTGATTAGGAGCTTTTCAACACAATTATATTGCAAAACCGCAATTTCTGTAATTTTTACTCAGTTAAAATTCCAACGGGTCCATTGAAAGGTCCATTTAGTCCTGCTCGTCTGAAACCTCTACAAAAAAGACCGCGAAAATGTTTTATTCAAATATTAGGAGTTAAAATAATTGATTAGGATCTTTTCAACACAATTATATTGCAAAACCTCAATTTCTGTACTTTTTACTCATATAAAATTCCAATGGGTCCATTAAAAGGCCCATTTCGACCCGCTCTTTCGAAACCTCTGCAAAAAGTACTGCAAAACAAGTTTTAATCAAATTTTAGGAGTTCATGTAATTGATTAGGAGCTTTTCAACACAATTATATTGCAAAACCTCAATTTTTTTACTTTTTACTCAGTTAAAATTCCAACGGGTCCATTGAAAGGCCCATTTAGACCTGCTCGTCCGAAACCTCTACAAAAAGGACCGCAAAAATGTTTTATTCAAATATTAGGAGTTCAAATAATTGATTAGGAGCTTTGGAACACAATTATTTTGCAAAACCTCAATTTCTGTACTTTTTACTCAGTTAAAATTCTAACGGGTCCATTGAAAGGCCCATTTCGACCCTCTCGTCCAAAACCTCTACAAAAAGGACCGGAAAACAATTTTAATCAAATTGTAGGAGTTCATGTAATTGATTAGAAGATTTTCAACACAATTACATTGCAAAACCTCAATTTCTGTACTTTTTACTCAGTTAAAATTCCAACGGGTCCATTGAAAGGCCCATTTAGACCTGCTCGTCCAAAACCTCTACAAAAAGGACCGCAAAAATGTTTTATTCAAATATTAGGAGTTCAAATAATTGATTAGGAGCTTTTGAACAAAATTATATTGCAAAACCTCAATTTCTGTACTTTTTACTCAGTTAAAATTCCAACGGGTCCATTGAAAGGCCCATTTCGACCCGCTCGTCCGAAACCTCTACAAAAAGGACCGCGAAACAAGTTTTAATCAAATATTAGGAGTTCAAATAAATGATTAGGAGCTTTTAAACACAATTATATTGCAAAACCTCAATTTTTGTACTTTTTACTAAATTAAAATTCCAACGTGTCCATTGAAAGGCCCATTTAGAACTGCTCGTCCGAATCCTCTACAAAAAGTACCGCAAAAATGTTTTATTCAAATATTAGGAGTTCAAATAATTGATTAGGAGCTTTTAAACACAATTATATTGAAAAACCTCAATTTTATACTTTTTATTCAGATAAAATTCTAACGGGTCCATTGAAAGGCCCATTTAGACCTGCTCGTTCGAAACCTCTACAAAATGGACCGCAAAAAGGTTTTATTCAAATATGAGGAGTTCAAATAATTGATTAGGAGCTTTTCAACACAATTATATTGCAAAACCTCAATTTTTGTACTTTTTACTCAGTTAAAATTCCAACGGGTCCATTGAAAGGCCCATTTAGACCTGCTCGTCCGAGACCTCTACAAAAAGGACCGCAAAAATGTTTTATTCAAATATTAGGAGTTCAAATAATTGATTAGGAGCTTTTCAACACAATTATATTGCAAAACCTTAATTTCTGTACTTTTTACTTAGTTAAAATTCCAACGGGTCCTGGTCTCCACGACCTTGTATCCAATCCCTATACAGCAACGACAGGCTGGGGAATTCATTATTATTTGTGAATGAAACTGCCTGCATGCAAACAGCAATGCAGAAAGTTTGTTCATTTGATTATCCATTTCGCTTTCTACAACAGAATGTTAGCATATTGTACTATGTCTATTTCATTATCCCGTTTCCACGGACAAGGGCTCAAATGATTATTCATGTGCATGAGCACCGTCAGGGTTCCATATCACTACTCGCATCCACCATCGGTGCTTCAGGGACAGCAGGTGCGACTGGATCCGTCTGCTCCAGCAGCGTTTTCGCACCCATGGTTGCTGCAGCATCGGTGGACTTGGCAGCATCAGCAGCTGCGTGCCCAGCAGTGGTTTCTTCCATCGGTTCAGAGGCTGCAGGATCTGAGACTTTTGTGGCTGAGGCGGCATCAGCTACCATTACTGATTTCCCCTTACGATCTGGTCCTAAGGAGCAGAAACGAAGAATATAATATTAGGTATAAATAGTAGAAAAAATTCCTACTAAGTAAATTGCATAAAAAATTATGATAAGTGCAGGAAATTTTTTGAATGATACCGGCAGTGGCATGTTTCTTCTTGGACGGTCCAGCACCTGTAATGAGGTGAAAAAGTGGTGAAAACCAAATGCGTTTTCCATAGAAAAATTTGCACCGTGCGATGCATAATGAAAACGAGAAAATATAATCCAGTTCCAAAGTGAGGAAATAAATGGAAATAAAAAGGTACCATTGGTAGCCACCGATGGCTTAGTTGAAGGGCCAGCTGGGCATCCGTTTGGTTGATGACCCTGGAACCTATCTGGGAGTCCCTCTTCTCATTGGGAGGAACCGAACGGCTAGTCTTGGTTTCATTCGAGACAAAGTCAATCCACGCATGACTAAATGGGATACTAACTTGCTTTCATATAGTGGGCGTGAAGTTTTAATAAAATCAGTGGCGCAAGCTTTGCCTCAATACGTCATGTCGTGTTATCTGCTTCCACAAAACATTGTGGATGACGCAACACGCTCAATTCGCCGCTACTGGTGGTCGGGCAGGAGTAACAAAAAAGGATGGCCAATGCTCTCCTGGGATTCTATGTGTACACCCAAAGCCGCCGGGGGTATGGGCTTCCGCGACTTACGGGACTTTAATATTGCTCTTCTTGGGAAGCAAATCTGGCGACTGATTCAATCGCCTGATTCCCTGCTCGCTAGGGTCCTAAGATCACGCTATTACCCCTCCGGGAATATTATGGTGGCACGTGTTGACCAACGCGCCTCTTTTGCGTGGCGAGGTATATGGCAAGCTTTGCAACACTTACAGCCATGTTTCTTCTGGAGGCCTGGTATTGATAGTCATATACGCATCCACCGTGATTCTCGGGGTGGGTCCGATGGTCTCTCCTTCTTTGGTAATTATCAAGATAATGAGGAGATACCCTTGCGCTGCGGAGACTTTATGATCCGACATCACAGTTCCTGGGATGTAGATAAAGTACGTCAATATTTTGACGAGGATGATGCGGCCAACATACTGCACGTACCGATTTCAGATGTCCATCGCGATACTTTGCTATGGGGTTTTCATGATACTAATATATATTCCGTTCGCTCCGGCTACCTATTCTTACGTAGGCCCCCACGACCTCTTGAGCGTCCGAGCCCTCTCTGGAAAATCATTGCTAAATCCAATACACTTCCGAAGGTTCGCACCTTTGGTTGGCGGGTTGGACGGGATGCATTACCCACTGGTGACAGACTCGCGGCTATTGGATTGGGCAACGGCATGTGCCCATTCTGCCCATCAACTCTTGAATCTGTAGTTCACGCATTCAGGGACTGTCCGGGCGCTGCCGAGGTGCTCGGCCTTGCTGGCTTCCCTAGTGAATTTCGCGACAGAACCGCCACATCGGTCTCCCTTTGGCTAGAACAAGGAGCTATGCTTCTCTCTCGTGCACAATTTGATCTCCTCCTGACTACCTTGTGGAATCTTTGGAACAGGAGGAATGATTGGGTCCACTCTCAGCGACTACAGCCCCCTTGGCTCACCTTGATGAACTCCCAGGACCTACTTCGCGACTACCTTTCGGCCAACTCAGATATTACCACGACGAGGCAGCAGACGACGACAGCACTCTCCCCACCTGTATGGAGGCCGCCACCAGCTGGATCGATCAAAATCAATGTTGATGGCGCTTTCAACCCACTACAGGATCCGTTGGCATTGGCATAGTGGCTCGAGATGCTAATGGTGCTATCTTGCTCGGACGGGCTGTTTACTTGGATGCTACTGCAGATTCTACATCAGCAGAGTTACAAGCTATTTCGGATGGCGTCCAACTCGGTGTTGATGCTGGATGGCAAGGGTTTCTTCTTGAATTGGATGCGGCCCTGCTGATCAATTGTCTACGTCACGCCGGCGAGGATGCCTCCACTCTTCAGCGACAATTATAGACCACTAGATCTCTCATTGATACTGTGCCTGGTCTCAGTTTACATTATGTACCGCGTGCAGCTAATGCTTTAGCTCATTCTGTAGCCAATTGGGCCCTTCATTTTAATTCTTCGATGTATTTTAGGTCGGGCTTGCCCGATGCTCTGTGAACTTTTGTACCGGTTGTTAACCAACCACCTTGATTTATAATATATATTGGGCACTCTTTTCCCCTCCTAAGCCTTTGCTGGGCTTGCCCAGTAAGGATTAGTGGGGTTTTTAATGAGGCCCTTTCCTCAAAAAAAAATTCCAACGGGTCCATTGAAAGGCCCATTTCGACCCGCTCGTCCGAAACATCTACAAAAGGACTGCAAAACAGGTTTTAATCAAATTTTAGGAATTCATGTAATTGATTAGGAGCTTTTCAACACAATTATATTGCAAAACCGCAATTTCTGTACTTTTTACTCAGTTAAAATTCCAACGGGTCCATTAAAATATCCTATCTTTTACAATCCCTAATTTTCTTTCCAAAACTTTTTCCCACAACTTACCATAATTCAACTCACTCACTTGTATCCTTTAAATATGTACATCACACTTATACCAAACCACAAAACCACCCCTATCCTTATACTCTCCCCAATCTACCAACTTTCTCGATGGCATCATCTTCTATCCCCAACTCAGTTCTATCAACCTCACCAATGAGGAAGCAGAGCTACTTTACACCCCTAACTTTGGTTGGGATGTTATCAAGGAGGACCCCAAGCTTATTCTATTCGGATGCTTTATCTCGTCTAAGGTGATTGACATATAAGCTGTTATTAATGCATTCGAAGGAATATGGAAGCCTAATGATGTGGTATCTATATCTGTTATCCAAGACAACTTCCTCAAGATAAAATTCAAGGAAACCAAGAACTGTTATGAAGTCATCAACCGTGGTCCTTGGCTGTACAAGGACGAATGGTTAGCTGTTACTGAATACGACCCTGCCAAATCTGTAGGAGAATACAACTTCAATATCATGAGGATCTGGATCTGTTTTTTCTCTCTCCCTTCCTCACTCTATGAGGATATTGATCGATCCCATCTGGTGGGACATGCCCTTGGGTCAATGGTTGGCAACGTTCTCCGAACCGATACTCGAGAGTTTGAAGGGAACATGAAAGACTTCCTTCGGGTAGAAATCTTGCTGGACATCACCAGACCTGTCACCCGCTTTGTTTTCATCGGAACCGGGGCCAACAAAA
This sequence comes from Hibiscus tridactylites, assembly GCA_958450335.1. Lineage (NCBI taxonomy): Eukaryota > Viridiplantae > Streptophyta > Magnoliopsida > Malvales > Malvaceae > Hibiscus > Hibiscus tridactylites. The sequence continues at coordinate 98,181 of CAUDLX010000086.1, forward strand.
TCATGTGTCGTATTCAATATGAACGCCTTCCTACCCTTTGTCCCGGCTGTGGTATTATCAGCCACACACTTGAAAATTGCCCCATTCGATCTTCACTTGATCTCAACAAACTGCAGTACGGGGTGTGGCTCCGCTACCTTCCCCCAAGACGTCGCCCAGTTGGTACTCGTGGGCGTATCCGCAATGTGGAACCAAATCTTAACCAAAATATCCCTCCAGTGAATGGTAATCTTTATTCTATTTCTACAACCATCTTATTTTTTTCTCGATTTAATTCTCTAATTATTCTATCCATATACTTACCAGTTGATTTCCTCGTAGTGCCCCCCACTAATGTTCCAGCAGCTTTGGCCAACACTAATGCTCCTCCCACCGATCAGAATAATATGGGTACTTTGGCTTTCCCCTTCCTTATCAATTTTCCTAATTTTAACAAGCAATTAATAACGATCAATGTCCAACACATAGGTTCTCTAAACGAGGGCGACGCTGCCTCCTTTACGGAACAAGCCACCGAGGAAGCCCCAAACGCGGATACGGCTATGGATGAAGTTCCCAACTCTGCTAAAGATCCTTCTGCATCTGATTCAAAACAAAAAGCACCCCTCGAGCCCCAGCCCCTGAACACCATCTATCCTATCCCTGAAGATGGTTCTGATGATGATTGGGACGCCACGGATGATGGTGTTCCTAGCCCAACTGCCCAGCAAATAAAAAAGATTGAAGCTGAATTGCGTAAGCCCCATACTCCTACCGATACAATTTTCAATGATTTTAACCAATGGTTATTAAAAACTTACCCAAATGATGCATCCCCTGCACCTGCTCCAGCCCCACCGAACCGAGGCACAAAACGCCGCTCTCCTATCCAAGTCTCGCTCCCTCCAAAAAAATCCAAACCATCCGGATCCACTCCTAAAGCTGGGATGAGCAGCTCAAAAAACTCTCCGGCGGCGGCTAATTCCCAGCCCCGCCGAGCAAAATGAGGATCCTATGCTGGAACTGTCAGGGTCTAGGACAAGCCCCGACGGTTCAACATTTTCGGACCTATGTCCAATATACCAACCCGGATGTTATTTTCTTATGCGAAACCAAAATTAATAATGCGGCATGTAGCCGCCTTTGTCTTTCATTAGGTATGCTAGAACTTATCTCTATTCCCCCAACGGAAGGGTGTTCCGGTATTTCTCTATTTGCTTCGAACAATATTAATATAAGTTTAATTTCGTATTCGGCGCGTTATATACATACTCAGATTACTCTGAACAATTGCACAATGTTTTTTACTGGAATGTATGGCTACTCCGAAACTAGTCAAAAATATAAAACATGGGAACTCATCGATTCATTACATATTAATAATAATAATACCCCCTGGCTTCTTGGAGGGGATTTTAATGAAATTTTAACTGACTCTGAAAAACAAGGGGGTTGTCGAAGGGCTAGATCACAAATAAAAAATTTCCATCACTGTCTATCGCGAAACAATCTCTTTGACTGTAAACCAACTTCTGGATGGTTTACCTGGACAAAAGTAGGGCCTTCAACCCCAATTATACATGAAAGATTAGACTGATTCATAGCTAACTCGGCTTGGCAAGATCTCTTCCCTTCCTATCGTATAACCACGGATTATGTGGCCAAATCTGACCACTGTTTCCTACTCCTTGATTTATCTCCTGCGGCCGTTACCCCCCTTCAGCGGCCATCCAACACTTTTCGTTTCGAAAACTGTTGGGCGCATAACGAGGATAATATACATACTATTAAAAGTACTTGGGCCAATACTTCTGGAACAGCTATTGAAAAAATTGAAGCTATCGGCACATGTCTAGAGGAATGGCAAAATCACCAAAGATTTAAGTCCACCGGACGGATCAAGTTCCTTACCAAAAAAATAAACAAATTTCTATGCCGGCCCTTAAATGACACAAATGAAGAAATATATTTAAAACATAGAACTGAACTCAATAAACTTCTAATGGAACAAGAAATCTATTGGGCTCAAAGATCTCGTACACTCTGACTCTCCCAAGGAGATAAAAATACAAGGTTCTTCCACGCTCGGGCAACTAATAGGAAAAAGAAAAATTCGATTAAAGGTCTTTTTGACTCTAATTCGAATTGGTGTACGACTGACTCAGACCTAATGACTATTGCTTCTACATATTTTCAAAATCTATTTACATCATCCAACCCCCAAATTTCGGATAATATACTTGATAAAATTCTGCCTTCTATCAACCAATCAATGAACGAAACCCTTTTAAGGTCCTTCACTAAAGAAGAAATACTCCATGCCTTTAAGGACATCGATCCTAGGAAAGCACCTGGTATCGATGGACTACCAAGTAGTTTTTTTCGACAACATTGGGACACGGTTGGCGAAGATGTCATTAATCTTTGCCTTAACCTACTAAACGGCACCGCTGATATGGCCTTAGTCAATAAAACTATTTTGGTATTAATCCCTAAAATCCAGGACCCAACTTCCATGAAACAACTAAGACCCATCAGCCTATGTACTGTCCTTTATAAAATAGTCGCTAAAACCATCGTCAATAGAATGAAACAAACAATCCCCTTCTGTATCATCCCTAATCAAGCATCTTTTGTCCAGGGACGTAACATCTCGGATAACATACTTGTTGCACATGAAATTATTCACAACATCAATTCAGGAGCAACTAAATCCTCCCAAGGTGCTGCTCTTAAATTAGACATGGAAAAAGCCTTTGATAGAGTTGAATGGTCGTTTCTTGCAAATGTTATGGAACGCATGGGCTTTGCCTTAGAATGGATCTCCCTCATAATGCGATGCATTACCATAGTCTCTTTTTCAGTCAAAATTAATAATTCCTTTTCCCCATTCTTTCAACCTCAACGTGGATTACGCCAAGGCGACCCCCTATCTCCTTTCCTATTCCTCTTTTGTACACAAGGCCTTTCTGCTTACCTATCTGCTGCCCAACAAACTAACATTCTATCGGGACTTGGCGCCTGTAAATATGGGCCCAAAGTCAACCACCTGCTTTTTGCCGATGACTACATGGTTTTCATTAATAATAATCCAATCGAAGCGTCTCATCTTAAAAGAGCTCTGCAAACTTATGCTACTGCTTCTGGTCAAGCGGTTAATTTTGAGAAATCAACAATTTTTTATAATCCGCGTACCCCATCTGCAACAAGAAACGTGATCAATAACCTTTTGCAAGTACGTGAGGTATCTAACCCTGGTGTATATCTAGGTATCCCACTTCTCATAGGGAAAAACAAAACTGAATCACTAGGGTTTGTGCGTGATAAAGTACATGATCGTCTTTCTAGCTGGGACAAACATCTCCTCTTTTTTAGTGGTCGGGAGATTTTCATCAAAGCAGTCCTACAATCCCTACCTCAATACGTTATGTCTTGTTATCTTCTTCCACAAAACATTATCGACGATATGACTTCATCAATCCGTCAATATTGGTGGACTGGCAAATCCAACAAAAAGGATGACATATGCTTCCATGGAATCATGTTTGCTTACCTAAGGCTGCTGGAGGCATGGGTTTCAAGGATTTGCATGATTTCAATATTGCTCTCTTGGGCAGGCAACTATGGAGACTCATTTGCGAACCAGATTCTTTATTAGGACAAATATACCGTTCTAAATACTTTCCTTCCGGAAATATCCAAGATGCACCCAAACCCAATCGTGGCTCCTTTGCTTGGCAAGGTTTGTATAACACTCTACAGCGGCTCTTTCCAGGCTTCCTTTATCGCACATGTATTAACAGTAATATTAGAGTACACAAAAATATATGGGGTGGTTCTTCCCCGATTAATCTCACTGGGAATTATGAAACCTCGGATGAATTCCATATTCGTTGTCGTGATTTTATGATTCGTAATCAAACTGCCTGGGATACGGATAAGGTCCGGCGTTATTTTAACCCAACTGATGCCACTGCTATTCTTAGTATTCCTATCATAAATGATCAATGTGATTCAATACTTTGGTCTCCTAATGACTCGGGTATTTACTCGATCCGATCTGGATATATTTTCCTACAACGGTCTCTATACCCACATACGTCACCTACACGGTTCTAGAAATTTCTGTCCAAAGTCAGGGCCTTACCCAAAGTTAAAACTTTTGGTTGGCGTATGGCGTCTGATGCTCTACCAGTTGGGGTCAAAATGCAAGTCTTCTCCCCCAACTCGGGGTCTTGTCCCATCTGTGGTAGCCATTCGGAATCCATTCTCCATGCTCTTCGTGACTGTTCTGGGGCTTCTGAAGTCCTCCAACTTTGTGGTATTCCCATTACTCTTTCTAGGAGTCTGGCTACTACCCCTCTACAATGGTTAGCGGAAGCAGCCCACACCCTAACCCCTGATAAATTTGGTCTTTTCCTCACCGCTATTTGGAATGTCTGGAATAGACGTAACGACTGGGTTCATAACCAACATTTACAACCTCCTTGGCTAATAGCCGTTAATTCCATTAGTTTACATGATGACTTTTGTAAAGCCTTTTCAGCTACTGCCCCAACACCCTCTACCCTTTCTATACCATGCTGGAACCCTCCCCCACTTCATCATATCAAAATAAACGTGGGTGGTGCTTTTAATCCATCAACTCGTGCAGCTGCTGTTGGCGCTGTTGCTCGTGATTCTACAGGTGCAGTCGTGGGCGGCCTAGCGTTCCCGCTTGGTAGCTGTCTGGACGCAGTTACCAGGGAAGGCGAAAGCCTTCTTGCTGGTCTCACCTTCTCCCGATCTCAAGGTTGGAATCAGATCTTGATTGAAACTGATTGCGCTTCTCTCGCGAATAGGATCAACAATCCTGCACAAGACCTTTCTACCATGGGACCTCTTATTCATCAGATTCAAGCGTCTCTTCAGGATTTTGATTCTGTATCTGTTTCATTTGTACGCCGTGAGGCAAATCACTTGGCCCATACTTTGGCTACTTTCTCTTTGAGTTCTATGACTTCCATGTCATTTAATTCGGATGTTCCATCTTGTAAACAATCATTTATGATCAATAAAATTAGGCACTCTTTTCCCCTTTTTAGGGTCCTCTAGCTCTGCTTGAAGGACAGTAGTATGGGTTTTTAATGAGGCCTTTTCTTCAAAATAAAATTCCAACGGGTCCATTGAAAGGCCCATTTAGACCTGCTCGTCCGAAACCTCTACAAAAAGGACCACAAAACAAGTTTTAATCAAATATTAGGAGTTCAAATAATTGATTAGGAGCTTTTCAACACAATTATATTGCAAAACCGCAATTTCTGTACTTTTTACTCAGTTAAAATTCCAATGGGTCCATTGAAAGGCCCATTTCGACCTGCTCGTCCGAAACCTCTACAAAAAGGACTGCAAAACAAGTTTTAATCAAATTTTAGGAGTTCATGTAATTGATTAGGAGCTTTTCAACACAATTATATTGCAAAACCTCAATTTCTGTACTTTTTACTCAGATAAAATTCCAACGGGTCCATTGAAAGACCCATTTAGACATGCTCGTCCGAAACCTCTACAAAAAGGACCACAGAAATGTTTTATTCAAATATTAGGAGTTCAAATAATTGATTAGGAGCTTTTCAACACAATTATATTGCAAAACCTCAATTTCTGTACTTTTTACTCACTTAAAATTCCAACGGGTCTATTGAAAGGCCCATTTCGACCCGCTCGTCTGAAACCTCTACAAAAAGGACTGCAAAACAAGTTTTAATCAAATTTTAGGAGTTCATGCAATTGATTAGGATCTTTTCAACACAATTATATTGCAAGACCTCAATTTTTGTACTATTTACTCAGTTAAAATTCCAACGGGTCCATTGAAAGGCCCATTTCGACCTGCTCGTCCGAAACCTCTACAAAAAGGACTGCAAAACAGGTTTTAATCAAATTTTAGGAGTTCATGTAATTGATTAGAAGCTTTTCAACACAATTATATTGCAAAACCTCAATTTCTGTACTTTTTACTCAGATAAAATTCCAACGGGTCCATTGAAAGGCCCATTAAGACCTACTCGTCCGAAACCTCTACAAAAAGGACCACAAAAATGTTTTATTCAAATATTAGGAGTTCAAATAATTGATTAGGAGCTTTTCAACACAATTATATTGCAAAACCTCAATTTCTGTACTTTTTACTCATTTAAAATTCCAACGGGTCCATTGAAAGGCCCATTTAGACCCACTCGTCCGAAACCTCTACAAAAAGACTGCAAAACAAGTTTTAATCAAATTTTAGGAGTTCGTGTAATTGATTAGGAGCTTTTCAACACAACTATATTTAAAAACCGCAATTTCTGTACTTTTTACTCAGTTAAAATTCCAACGGGTCCATTGAAAGGCCCATTTAGACATGCTCGTCCGAAACCTCTACAAAAAGGACCACAGAAATGTTTTATTCAAATATTAGGAGTTCAACTAATTGATTAGGAGCTTTTCAACACAATTATATTGCAAAACCTCAATTTCTGTCATTTTTACTCAGTTAAAATACCAACGGGTCTATTGAAAGGCCCATTTCGACCCGCTCGTCTGAAACCTCTACAAAAAGGACTGCAAAACAAGTTTTAATCAAATTTTAGGAGTTCATGCAATTGAATAGGATCTTTTCAACACAATTATATTGCAAGACCTCAATTTTTGTACTATTTACTCAGTTAAAATTCCAACGGGTCCATTGAAAGGCCCATTTCGACCTGCTCGTCCGAAACCTCTACAAAAAGGACTGCAAAACAGGTTTTAATCAAATTTTAGGAGTTCATGTAATTGATTAGAAGCTTTTCAACACAATTATATTGCAAAACCTCAATTTCTGTACTTTTTACTCAGATAAAATTCCAACGGGTCCATTGAAAGGCCCATTAAGACCTACTCGTCCGAAACCTCTACAAAAAGGACCACAAAAATGTTTTATTCAAATATTAGGAGTTCAAATAATTGATTAGGAGCTTTTCAACACAATTATATTGCAAAACCTCAATTTCTGTACTTTTTACTCATTTAAAATTCCAACGGGTCCATTGAAAGGCCCATTTAGACCCACTCGTCCGAAACCTCTACAAAAAGACTGCAAAACAAGTTTTAATCAAATTTTAGGAGTTCGTGTAATTGATTAGGAGCTTTTCAACACAACTATATTTAAAAACCGCAATTTCTGTACTTTTTACTCAGTTAAAATTCCAACGGGTCCATTGAAAGGCCCATTTAGACATGCTCGTCCGAAACCTCTACAAAAAGGACCACAGAAATGTTTTATTCAAATATTAGGAGTTCAACTAATTGATTAGGAGCTTTTCAACACAATTATATTGCAAAACCTCAATTTCTGTACTTTTTACTCACTTAAAATTCCAACGGGTCTATTGAAAGGCCCATTTCGACCCGCTCGTCTGAAACCTCTACAAAAAGGACTGCAAAACAAGTTTTAATCAAATTTTAGGAGTTCATGCAATTGATTAGGATCTTTTCAACACAATTATATTGCAAGACCTTAATTTCTGTACTTTTTACCCAGTTAAAATTCCAACGGGTCCATTGAAAGGCCCATTTCGACTTGCTCGTCCGAAACCTCTACAAAAAGGACCGCAAAAATGTTTTATTCAAATATTAGGAGTTCATATAATTGATTAGGAGCTTTTCAACACAATTATATTGCAAAACCGCAATTTTTGTACTTTTTACTCAGTTAAAATTCCAACGGATCCATTGAAAGGCCCATTTAGACCTGCTCGTCCGAAACCTCTACAAAAAGGACCGCAAAAATGTTTTATTCAAATATTAGGAGTTCAAATAATTTATTAGGAGCTTTTCAACACAATTATATTGCAAAACCACAATTTCTGTACTTTTTACTCAGTTAAAATTCCAACGGGTCCATTGAAAGGCCCATTTCGACCCGCTCGTCCGAAACCTCTACAAAAAGGACTGCAAAACAAGTTTTAACCAAATATTAGGAGTTCAAATAATTAATTTGGAGCTTTTCAACACAATTATATTGCAAAACCGCAATTTCTATACTTTTTACTCAGTTAAAATTCCAACGGGTCCATTGAAAGGCCCATTTCGACCCGCTCGTCCGAAACCTCGACAAAAAGGACTCCAAAACAAGTTTTAATCAAATCTTAGGAGTTCATGTAATTGGTTAGGAGCGTTTCAACACAATTATATTGTAAAACCTCAATTTCTGTACTTTTTACTCAGTTAAAATTCCAACGGGTCCTTTCAAAGGCCCATTTAGACCTGCTCGTCCGAAACCTCTACAAAAAGGACCGCAAAAATGTTTTATTCAAATATTAGGAGTTCAAATAATTGATTAGGACCTTTTAAACATAATTATATTGAAAAACCTCAATTTTATACTTTTTATTCAGACAAAATTCCAACGAGTCCATTGAAAGGCCCATTTAGACCTGCTCGTCTGAAACCTCTACAAAAAGGACCGCAAAAAGGTTTTATTCAAGTATTAGGAGTTCAAATAATTTATTAGGAGCTTTACAACACAATTATATTGCAAAACCTCAATTTCTGTACTTTTTACCCAGTTAAAATTCCAACGGGTCCATTGAAAGGCCCATTTAGACCTGCTCGTCCGAAACCTCTACAAAAAGGACCGCAAAACAAGTTTTAATAAAATATTAGGAGTTCAAATAATTTATTAGGAGCTTTTAAGCACAATTATATTGAAAAACCGCAATTTCTGTACTTTTTACTCAGTTAAAATTCCAACGGGTCCATTGAAAGGCCTATTTCGACCCGCTCGTCCGAAATCTCTACAAAAAGGACTGCAAAACAAGTTTTAATCAAATTTTAGGAGTTCATGTAATTGATAAGGAGCTGTTCAACACAATTATATTGCAAAACCTCAATTTCTGTACTTTTTACTTAGTTAAAATTCCAACGGGTCCTTTGAAAGGCTCATTTAGACCTGCTCGTCTGAAACCTCTACAAAAAGGACCACAAAAATGTTTTATTCAAATATTAGGAGTTCAAATAATTGATTAAAAGCTTTTAAACACAATTATAATTAAAAACCTCAATTTTATACTTTTTATTCAGATAAAATTCCAACGGGTCCATTGAAAGGCCCATTTAGACCTGCTCGTCCGAAACCTCTACAAAAAGGACCGCAAAAAGGTTTTATTCAAATATTAGGAGTTCAAATAATTGATTAGGAGCTTTTCAACACAATTATATTGCAAAACCTCAATTTATGTACTTTTTACTCAGTTAAATTTCCAACGGGTCCATTGAAAGGCCCATTTAGACCTGCTCGTCCGAAACCTCTACAAAAAGGACCGCAAAACAAGTTTTAATCAAATATTAGGAGTTCAAATAATTGATTAGGAGCTTCTAAACACAATTATATTGAAAAACCGCAATTTCTGTACTTTTTACTCAGTTAAAATTCCAACGGGTCCATTGAAAGACCCATTTCGACCCGCTCGTCCGAAACCTCTACAAAAAGGACTGCAACCATTATTGATGCCCTTCGTCTACCCTGTCTCCTTTTCTAGAGTATAGGAAATTTCCTGGTCTTTACGACCTTGTATCAACTCCCTAAACAGCAACGTCACGCTGGGGAAATCGTTATTAATAGTGAATGAAACTGCATGCATGCAAACGTACATACGCGAAGCAATGCAGCAAGTTTGTTCATATTGTTACTCATTTCTATTACTACAACAGACCTTCAGTATATTTTACTACGTTTTATTCATTATCCCGTTCCAGACTTATTACATTTCAAGAACAAGGGCTCCAATGATTGTTCATGTGCATGATCACCGCCTGGGTTCCAAATTATTACTGTTCCCCTCCAAAACAGATCAACCGGCGGGGGATACTGCATCTGCAAACCTCCGGACGGCAGCTGCACTTCAAATGCTCCACAATTTTAGGAGTATCAGATACTGTCAGTTAGCGAAAATATTTTCAGTTATTCAATGGAATTTCAAAATTCCACATCCCAGGTCTGCACGGGAACCTAAGTCTTATGCACGTACCCTACCCCCATGCAATGCATGCAAATCGGAAGATTCCCATCACACTTTCTCAAATCTTAACCTACTCCTAATATTTTGGGATTCACTAAATTATCACAATTTAAAAATTGTGAATAATAAAATACGAATGATTTTTCATTTACATGATCTGGATAATAAAATACAAATGAATTTCTATTTAAATTATCTGGATAAATCCACTCCTTCTAGGATTCTAGTTGAATTTAACTTAATAATATCTTTTAATCCCAGGATTATTAAGACATTATTTAAACTCAAAAAAACTTTTTTCAATTATCTTGATAATCCTTTTGAATTTAAATCAATATTCTCTTTTAATCACATGATTAACAGGAATTTGTTTAAATTCATTTTTCCTTTGAATTATCTAGATAAATCCACTTATTCTAGTATTCTATTTGAGTTTAAATTACTATTATCTTTTAATCCCAGGATTATAAAGATATTATTTAAATTCAAATTCTTTTCCTATTATCTTGATAATCTCTTTGAATTTAAATTAATATCCTCCTTTAATCTCATGATTATCAAGAGTTTATTTAAATTCAAATTCTTTTTAACATTATCTTTTAATCACAAGATTATTAAGATATTGTATAAATTCAATTTATTTTTCCTTCTGGATAATCCCTTTGAATTTAAGTTAATTTTCTCTTTTAATCCCAAGATTGTTAGGAAATTATTTAAATTCAAATACATTTTAAATTATCTAATCAGGATTCTATTTGATTTTAAATTTAAATCAATATTATCCTATCCTATTTTGGATTATCCACACCTCTCACAATTCGAATATTATTCTCATCTCATTGAGAATTACCGCCTCTATATATTAACCTTTGGTCATCTTTTCACACTTTCTGCGAACCAATACAACTGTGTGACACTTATATACAACCTCGAGTACAAACAAGCCCTCATGGCCTCTACAGACTCTTTTCTCTCTCGTTTTGACAACCTCCAATTTACGGCGGAGGAAAAAATGTGATATGTGCACCTGCCTCCACGAAGGTCGTTCCCCTCGACGACTACAAGTCGTCTCTCATCGGGAAACTTTTCAACACCAAAGACTTTGATGAAAATGCTTTGGTGCGCCTTTTCACCGCTGTATGGAGAGAGGATAAACTCTCATCGGTAACGACTCTAGGCTCTGGTTATTTTCTTTTTAAGTTTGAAACTAAAGCCTGCAGGGATGACGTTCTAAGAAGAGGGCCATGGACCTTCAAGAAAGATTGGCTTGTACTCTTACCTGTTCAGCCAAAAATTACCATTAAGGGATACAGATACGACCATATGAGAATCTGGGTGAGAATACATAGGGTGCCAATAGCCATGATGACTGGCGTTGTAGTGGCTAATGTCACCGGACGAACCATTGGAAGTGGGATTGGTGCAGTCATAGGGACAGATTCCCGTCAGTCGGATGAGGGGAATATGATCGAATTCCTCCGTGTCCTGGTTATTATCGATGTGCATCAGCCGCTGCGTCGGTTTGTAGCTGTACAGATTGAGGAGGATGAAGGCCCTTAAATGTTGCCAATTCAATATGAGAAACTACCAACTTTCTGTCACGGGTGTGGCATTTTATGCCATCTTAAAGCCACCTGTGCGGAATTCAAGGATGAAAAAACGGAACCCCAACAGTATGGAGACTGGCTACGTGCCCCTGCTCCAAAGAAAAAGTCTAAAATAACAACCCGAGGCCGGGTTAGTTATTTTGAGCCAGCTGGCCCATCAACCAAGCCCTCGATGGCTACCACCGGTACATTTTTCTTTCTATATATTTCCTCATTATGGGATTGGATCATCTCTTCTCCTTTTCTTTATGCTTCGCATGTTGCATGCATTTTTATGAAAATCACATTTAATTTTCACCATCTTTTCACCTCTTCCCTGGTGCAGGACCATCTACGAAGAAACCAGCATCTGCCGGTATCATTAAATAATTTTTCTGCACTTGTCGATATTTATAATACAATTTTCTTAGTAGGAATGTTTTCTACTATTTATACTCACTGTTATCTCCTTCGCTTCTGCTCCTCAGGACCAGATCGAAAGGGGAAATCGGTGGTTGTTGCTGACGCCGCCTCAGCCACAAAGGTATCGGATGCTGCAACCTCTGAACCGATAGAAGAAACTACTGCTGGGCCCATAGCTGCTGACGCTGCTAAGGCCACCGATACTGCAACACCCACGATTGCGGAAACGATGCTGGAGCAGACGGATCAAGTCGCCCCTGATGCACCGATGGCGGATGCGGGGAGCGATCCCACGGGACAAATTTCGATCGAGGCTCTCGATGTGCCCCCCCTTGCTGTTATACCGGCTGATGCGGAATCAGACAACACGGGAGCTCCTAACACTGCCCAAGCAGCTGCAGGGATTGATGATGCATCATCCACCCCGCCTGACAAAAGGTTTGTGTTGATTGATGGCGAAGGCTTCCCGGTGCCCACTGCAGTGCCTGCCAAATCTACTACTGCTGGTCACAGTAGCAATGTTTATGTCAATTCGGATTTTGAGGATTGGCTTGCTACTTCATCGAGCCCACCGAAGGGTGCCACAGAACCTCGTAAAGCAAAGCGCAGCCCTCCCTTGGCTGCACCCACAACGGCTAAGCGCCTATGCACCTCACCAAAGGTTTCAGCACGGCCGACAAAACCCGGTGCAGCACCAACTGAAAAGACTACTAAACACACTAAAGCTGGGATGAGCAGCAAAATCTCTTCGGCGGCGGTTGATATTCAACCCCGCCGAGAGAAATGAGGCTCTTGTGCTGGAACTGCCGTGGGCTTGGTTCACCAGAGGCAGCTCGAGGGCTTGTTTCACTGGTCCGAAAATTAGAACCTTCAATTATTTTTTTATCTGAGACTCGGTTATTTAATTTTAATTTTGAACGTTTGAAACTTTCTCTAGAAATGGCGGGCTGCTTCCTTGTGAAAAGCAGCCCAACTTGCTCTGGTTTGATTTTATTTTGGAATAATAATATGACTATGGATCTTTTATCGTATTCTGATCGTCACATTGATTCCACTGTAACATCTTCTGATGATTGCTTTCGATTCACTGGCATCTATGGGTATGCAGAAACTAGCATGAAATATAAAACGTGGGAACTCATAGATTCTCTTCGTAACAATTCCCCATTACCTTGGTTAATTGGTGGAGACCTAAACGACATTTTATCCGACTCCGAAAAACAAGGCGGATGTCGTAGACCGCAATCACAAATCACCAACTTTCGAGATTGCCTCTCCCGTAATAGGATTTTTTATTGCAAACCATGCTCGGGATGGTTCACTTGGTCGCGAACGGGGCCAAATGTTACACCCGTTTGTGAACGTCTGGATAGATACCTTGCATGTGCTGCATGGCTCAATGCCCACTTAACATTCCAATGTAGAAATGTTTTCTCTCCAGATTCCGATCACTATATCATTATCTTGGACACCAAACGTGCTACACCTCGTGAGGACCGCGCCCAGCATGATGGTGATCATTTTCGATTCGAGTCTTGCTGGGCAAAGGACCCATCATGTATTAACGCTTTTCACCAAGCATGGTCAAATGCGTCAGGCACCCTACTTGACAAATTGACTATTGTAGGGAACCACTTACATGACTGGCAAACGACTCGTCGTTTCAACTCCAACAACCGCATCGCTGAGCTTCAACGTAAGATTAATTCTTATATGCTTAGACGACAGCTGTCGCCCGACATGCTGCTCAATCTACGCGATGCGAAACTGGAACTTCGACGCCTTTTGGATGCAAGGGAAGCCTACTGGGCCCAACGTTCTCGTGTTACCTGGCTATCGCAAGGGGACAAGAACACTTCCTTCTTCCATGCCAAAGCGTTTAAACGAAGGAAAAAGAACACTATACGTGGTCTCTTTGATGTAGACCAAACTTGGTATACCGAGAAGACTGAGCTTCTTCGGATTGCATCCGATTATTTCCTGGGTTTGTTTACATCCTCTAGTCCAACTTCCTCTCCACTTCTTTTGGAACACATTAGTTCGGTTGTTAATGCTGAAATGAACGACTCGTTGCTTCGACCCTTCACTAAAGACGAGGTAATCACAGCTTTCCGGGATATAGGCCCCAGGAAAGCTCCGGGTTTTGATGGCTTCCCAGTAGATTCTATAGGCAATACTGGGATGTCATTGGGCCTGAATTCGTCCAACTTTGTTTGTGTCTGTTACGTGGGGAATAGGACATGGCAACGGTTAACAAAGCCATTATTGTCCTCATTCCGAAGGTGCTTGACGCTTCAAACATGCGTCAATTCCGGCCGATCAGTTTATGCACTGTCATTTACAAAACCATTGCCAAGGTTCTTGTGAATCGACTCAAACCTATCTTACCATCTTGTATCAGTGATGCACAAGCAGCTTTTGTTAGTGGCAGAAACATCACTGACAATATTCTGATTGCGCATGAACTTGTTCATACCCTCCATACTAATAACGCTTCGATCTATCAAGGGGTTGCCTTGAAGCTAGATATGGAGAAGACATTTGATAAGGTTGAATGGTCTTTTCTTAAAGATGTGATGCTACGTATGGGATTTGCGCTCGATTGGGTACAATTACTGCTCCGTTGCGTATCCACTGTGTCATTCTCAGTCCGTCTTAATGGCGCTCTGTCCCACGAGTTCTGTCCGACTAGGGGAATTCGGCAAGGCGGCCCTCTCTCGCCTTTCCTCTTTTTAATATGCTCCCAAGGGCTTTCAGCGGCCCTTGAGGCTGAACAACAAGCGGGACGACTCGTTGGATTATAGGCCAATCGGCGTGGGTCGAGGATTAATCATCTGCTCTTTGCGGATGACAGTATTGTCTTCGTCCGTAATTGCCCAACGGAATTAGAGCGATTGAAGGAGATTCTTCGTTTGTATGAATCATCCTCAGGACAATCTGTCAACTTCTCTAAGTCGACTGCCTTTTGTAGCTCTTCCTGCTCAACGGACTTCTCACAAGCCCTTCAGCATACTTTTGGAATCCGTTTGGTTGATGACCCTGGAACTTATCTGGGAGTCCCTCTTCTCGTTGGGAGGAACCGGACGGCTAGTCTTGGGTTTATTTGAGACAAAGTCAATTCACGCATGGCTAAATGGGATACTAACTTGCTTTCATATAGTGGGCGTGAAGTTCTAATAAAATCAGTGGCGCAAGCTTTGCCTCAGTACGTCATGTCGTGCTATTTGCTTCCGCAAAACATTGTGAACGACGCAACACGCTCAATTCGCCGTTACTGGTGGTCGGGCAGGAGTAACAAAAAAGGATGGCCAATGCTTTCCTGGGATACTATGTGTACACCCAAAGCCGCCGGGGGTATGGGATTCCGTGACTTTAATATTGCTCTTCTTGGGAAGCAAATCTGGCGACTGATTCACTCGCCTGATTCCCTGCTCGCTAGGGTCCTGCGATCACGCTATTACCCCTCTGACAATATTCTGGATGCAAAAGCTGACCAACGCGCCTCATTTGCTTGGCGAGGTATATGGCAAGCCTTGCAACACTTGCAGCCAGGCTTTTTCTGGAGGCCTGGTGTTGATAGTCGTATACGCATCCATCGTGATCATTGGGGTGGGTCAGCTGGTCTCTCCTTCTTTGGTAATTATCAGGATAATGAGGAGATACCCTTGCGCTGCGAAGATTTTATGATCCGACATCACAATTCTTGGGACGAAAATAAAGTACGTCAATACTTTGACGAGGATGATGCTGCCAACATACTGCACGTACCAATATCCGATGTACGTCGTGATACTTTACTATGGGGTTTTCATGATACTAACATATATTTCGTACGCTCCGGCTACCTATTCTTATGTAGGCCCTCACGGCCTCTTGAGCGTCCGAGTCCACTCTGGAAGATCATTGCTAAATCTAATACACTTCCGAAGGTTCGCACCTTTGGGTGGTGGGTAGGACGGGGTGCATTACCCACTGGTGACCGACTTGCGGCTATTGGACTGGGCACTGGCATGTGCCCATTCTATCCATCGACTCTTGAAACTGCGACTCACGCATTCCGGGACTGTTCGGGCGCTGCTGAGCCTTGCCGGCTTCCCCGGTGCATTTCGCGACAGCACAACCACCTCGGTTCCCCTCTAGCTAGAACAGGGAGCGATGCTTCTATCTCGCGCACAATTTGATCTCCTCCTGACTACCTTGTGGAATCTTTGGAACAGGAGGAATGATTGGGTCCATTCTCAGCGATTACAGCCCCCTTGGCTTACTCTAATGAACTCCCAGGACCTACTTCGCGACTACTTTTCGACCAACTCAGACAATACCACGATGCGGCAGCAGACGGAGACAGCACTTTCCCAACCTGTATGGAGACCGCCACCGGCTGGAAAGATCAAAATCAATGTCGATGGCGCTTTCAACCCAACTACAGGATCCGCTGGCATTGGCATAGTGGCTCGTGACTCCACTGGTGCTACCTTGCTCGGACGGGCTATATACTTGGACGCTACCGCAGATTCTACATCAGCGGAACTTCACGCTATCACAGATGGTGTCAAACTCGGTGCAGATGCTGGATGGCAAGGGTTTCTTCTTGAGTCGGATGCGGCCCTGCTGGTCAATCGGCTACGTTACGCCGGCGAGGATGCCTACATA
Organism: Hibiscus tridactylites; assembly: GCA_958450335.1. Classification (NCBI taxonomy): domain Eukaryota; kingdom Viridiplantae; phylum Streptophyta; class Magnoliopsida; order Malvales; family Malvaceae; genus Hibiscus; species Hibiscus tridactylites. The sequence goes on from CAUDLX010000086.1 coordinate 114,847, forward strand.
CAGTACCTGGTTTTAATTTACTTTATGTACCGCGCACAGCTAATGTGTTAGCTCACTATGTAGCCAATTGGGCCCTTCAATTTAAATCCTCTTTGTATTCCGGGCCGGGCTTGCCCGATGCTCTGCAAACATTTGTACCGGTTGTTCACCAACCACCATGATTTATAATATATTTTGGGCACTCTTTTCCCCTCTTAGGACCCTTGCTGGGCCAGCCCAGTAAGGATTAGTGGGGTTTTTAATAAGGCCCTTTCCTCAAAAAAAATTCCAGCGGGTCCATTGAAAGGCCCATTTAGACCTGCTCGTCCGAAACCTCTACAAAAAGGACTGCAAAACAAGTTTTAATCAAATTTTAGGAGTTTATATAATTGATTAGGAGCTTTTCAACACAATTATAATGTAAAACCTCAATTTCTGTACTTTTTACTCAGTTAAAATTCCAAGGGGTCCATTGAAAGGCCCATTTAGACCTGCTCGTCCGAAACCTCTACAAAAAGGACCACAAAAATGTTTTATTCAAATATTAGAAGTTCAAATAATTGATTAGGAGCTTTTAAACACAATTATATTGAAAAACCTCAATTTTATACTTTTTACTCAGATAAAATTCCAACGGGTCCATTGAAAGGCCCATTTAGACCTGCTCGTTACATAAAGGACCGCAAAAAGGTTTTCTTCAAATATTAGGAGTTCAAATAATTGATTAGGAGCTTTTCAACACAATTATTTTGCAAAACCTCAATTTCTGTACTTTTTACTCAGTTAAAATTCCAATAGGTCCATTGAAAGGCCCATTTAGACCTGCTCGTCCGAAACCTCTACAAAAAGGACCGCAAAAATGTTTTATTCAAATATTAGGAGTTCAAATAATTGATTAGGAGCTTTTAAACACAATTATATTGCAAAATCTCAATTTTATACTTTTTATTCAAATAAAATTCCAACGGGTCCATTGAAAGGCCCATTCAGACCTGCTCGTCCAAAACCTCTACAAAAAGGACCGCAAAAATGTTTTATTCAAATATTAGGAGCTCAAATAATTGATTAGGAGCTTTTCAACACAATTATATTGCAAAACCTCCATATCTGTACTTTTTACTCAGTTAAAATTCCAACGGGTCCATTGAAAGGCCCATTTAGACCTGCTCGTCCGAAACCTCTACAAAAAGGACCGCAAAAATGTTTTATTCAAATATTAGTAGTTCAAATAATTGATTAGGATCTTTTCAACACAATTATATTGCAAAACCTCAATTTCTGTACTTTTTACTCAGTTAAAATTCCAACGGGTCCATTGAAAGGCCCATTTAGACCTGCTCGTCCGAAACCTCTACAAAAAGGACCGCAAAAATGTTTTATTCAAATATTAGGAGTTCAAATAATTGATTTGGAGCTTTTCAACACAATTATATTGCAAAACCTCAATTTCTGTACTTTTTACTCATTTAAAATTCCAACGGGTCTATTGAAAGGCCCATTTCGACCTGCTCGTCCGAAACCTCTACAAAAAGGACTGCAAAACAAGTTTTAATCAAATTTTAGGAGTTCATGTAATTGATTAGGATCTTTTCAACACAATTATATTGCAAAACCTCAATTTCTGTACTTTTTACTCAGTTAAAATTCCAACGGGTCCATTGAAAAGCCCATTTCGACCTGCTCGTCTGAAACCTTTACAAAAAGGACCGCAAAAATGTTTTATTCAATTATTAGGAGTTCAAATAATTGATTAGGAGCTTTTCAACACAATTATATTGCAAAACCGCAATTTTTGTACTTTTTACTCAGTTAAAATTCCAACGGGTCCATTGAAAGGCCCATTTAGACATGCTCGTCCGAAACCTCTACAAAAAGGACCGCAAAAATGTTTTATTCAAATATTAGGAGTTCAAATAATTGATTAGGAGCTTTTCAACAAAATTATATTGCAAAACCTCAATTTCTGTAATTTTTACTCATTTAAAATTCCAACGGGTCCATTGAAAGGCCCATTTCCACCCGCTCGTCCGAAACCTCTACAAAAAAGACTGCAAAACAAGTTTTAATCAAATTTTAGTTGTTCATGTAATTGATTAGGAGCTTTTCAACACAATTATATTGCAAAACATCAATTTATGTACTTTTTACTTAGTTAAAATTCCAACGGGTCCATTGAAAGGCCCATTTCGACCCGCTCGTCCGAAACCTCTACAAAAAGGACTGCAAAACAAGTTTTAACCAAATATTAGGAGTTCAAATAATTGATTAGAAGCTTTTCAAAACAACTATATTGCAAAACCGCAATTTCTATACTTTTTACTCAGTTCAAATTCCAACGAGTCCATTGAAAGGCCCATTTCGACCCGCTCGTCCGAAACCTCTACAAAAAGGACTCCAAAACAAGTTTTAATCAAATTTTAGGAGTTCATGTAATTGGTTAGGAGCTTTTCAACAAAATTATATTGTAAAACCTCAATTTCTGTACTTTTTACTCAGTTAAAATTCCAACAGGTCCATTGAAAGGCCCATTTAGACCTGCTCGTCCGAAACCTCTACAAAATGGACCGAAAAATGTTTTATTCAAATATTAGGAGTTCAAATAATTGATTAGGAGCTTTTCAGCACAATTATATTGCAAAACCTCAATTTCTGTAATTTTTACTCATTTAAAATTCAAACGGGTCCATTGAAAGGCCCATTTCGACCCGCTTGTCCGAAACCTCTACAAAAAGGACTGCAAAACAAGTTTTAATCAAATTTTAGGAGTTCATGTAATTGATTAGGTGTTTTCAACACAATTATATTGTAAAACCTCAATTTCTGTACTTTTTACTCAGTTAAAATTCCAACGGGTCCATTGAAAGGCCTATTTAGACCTGCTCGTCCGAAACCTCTACATAAAGGACCGCAAAAAGGTTTTCTTCAAATATTAGGAGTTCAAATAATTGATTAGGAGCTTTTCAACTCAATTATATTGCAAAACCTCAATTTTTGTACTTTTTACTCAGTTAAAATTCCAACGGGTCCATTGAAAGGCCCATTTAGACCTGCTCGTCCAAAACCTCTACAAAAAGGACCGCAAAAATGTTTTATTCAAATATTAGGAGTTCAAATAATTGATTAGGAGCTTTTAAACACAATTATATTGCAAAACCTCAATTTTATACTTTTTACTCAGATAAAATTCCAACGGGTCCATTGAAAGGCCCATTTAGACCTGCTCGTCTGAAACCTCTACAAAAAGGACCGCAAAAAGGTTTTATTCAAATATTAGGAGTTCAAATAATTGATTAGGAGCTTTTCAACACAATTATATTGCAAAACCTCAATTTCTGTACTTTTTACTCAGTTAAAATTCCAACGGGTCCATTGAAAGGCCCATTTCAACCCGCTCGTCCGAAACCTCTACAAAAAGGACTGCAAAACAAGTTTTAATCAAATTTTAGGAGTTCATGTAATTGATTACGATCTTGTCAACATAATTATATTGTAAAACCACAATTTCTGTACTTTTTACTCAGTTAAAATTCCAACGGGTCCATTGAAAGGCCCATTTAGACCTGCTCGTCCGAAACCTCTACAAAAAGGACCGCAAAAATGTTTTATTCAAATATTAGGAGTTCAAATAATTGATTAGGAGCTTTTCAACACAATTATATTGCAAAACCTCAATTTCTGTACTTTTTACTTAGTTAAAATTCCAACGGGTCCATTGAAAGGCCCATTTCGACCCGCTCGTCCGAAACCTCTACAAAAAGGACTGCAAAACAAGTTTTAACCAAATATTAGGAGTTTAAATAATTGATTAAAAGCTTTTCAACACAATTATATTGCAAAACCACAATTTCTATACTTTTTACTCAGTTCAAATTCCAACGTGTCCATTGAAAGGCCCATTTTGACCCGCTCGTCCGAAACCTCTACAAAAAGGACTCCAAAACAAGTTTTAATCAAATTTTAGGAATTCATGTAATTGGTTAGGAGCTTTTCAACAAAATTATATTGTAAAACCTCAATTTCTGTACTTTTTACTCAGTTAAAATTCCAACGGGTCCATTGAAAGGCCCATTTAGACCTGCTCGTCCGAAACCTCTACAAAAAGGACCGCAAAAATGTTTTATTCAAATATTAGGAGTTCAAATAATTGATTAGGAGCTTTTCAACACAATTATATTGCAAAACCTCAATTTCTGTAATTTTTACTCATTTAAAATTCAAACGGGTCCATTGAAAGGCCCATTTCGACCCGCTCGTCCGAAACCTCTACAAAAAGGACTGCAAAACAAGTTTTAATCAAATTTTAGGAGTTCATGTAATTGATTAGGAGTTTTCAACACAATTATATTGTAAAACCTCAATTTCTGTACTTTTTACTCAGTTAAAATTCCAACGGGTCCATTGAAAGGCCTATTTAGACCTGCTCGTCCGAAACCTCTACATAAAGGACCGCAAAAAGGTTTTCTTCAAATATTAGGAGTTCAAATAATTGATTAGGAGCTTTTCAACTCAATTATATTGCAAAACCTCAATTTTTGTACTTTTTACTCAGTTAAAATTCCAACGGGTCCATTGAAAGGCCCATTTAGACTTACTCGTCCAAAACCTCTACAAAAAGGACCGCAAAAATGTTTTATTCAAATATTAGGAGTTCAAATAATTGATTAGGAGCTTTTAAACACAATTATATTGCAAAACCTCAATTTTATACTTTTTACTCAGATAAAATTCCAACGGGTCCATTGAAAGGCCCATTTAGACCTGCTCGTCTGAAACCTCTACAAAAAGGACCGCAAAAAGGTTTTATTCAAATATTAGGAGTTCAAATAATTGATTAGGAGCTTTTCAACACAATTATATTACAAAACCTCAATTTCTGTACTTTTTACTCAGTTAAAATTCCAACGGGTCCATTGAAAGGCCCATTTCAACCCGCTCGTCCGAAACCTCTACAAAAAGGACTGCAAAACAAGTTTTAATCAAATTTTAGGAGTTCATGTAATTGATTAGGATCTTTTCAACATAATTATATTGTAAAACCACAATTTCTGTACTTTTTACTCAGTTAAAATTCCAACGGGTCCATTGAAAGGCCCATTTAGACCTGCTCGTCCGAAACCTCTACAAAAAGGACCGCAAAAATGTTTTATTCAAATATTAGGAGTTCAAATAATTGATTAGGAGCTTTTCAACACAATTATATTGCAAAACCTCAATTTCTGTAATTTTTACTCATTTAAAATTCCAACGGGTCCATTGAAAGGCCCATTTCGACCCGCTCGTCCGAAACCTCTACAAAAAGGACTGCAAAACAAGTTTTAATCAAATATTAGGAGTTCATGTAATTGATTAGGAGCGTTTCAACACAATTATATTGCAAAACCTCAATTTCTGTACTTTTTACTTAGTTAAAATTCCAACGGGTCCATTGAAAGGCCCATTTCGACCCGCTCGTCCGAAACCTCTACAAAAAGGACTGCAAAACAAGTTTTAACCAAATATTAGGAGTTCAAATAATTGATTAGAAGCTTTTCAACACAATTATATTGCAAAACCGCAATTTCTATACTTTTTACTCAGTTCAAATTCCAACGGGTCCATTGAAAGACCCATTTCGACCCGCTCGTCCGAAACCTCTACAAAAAGGACTCCAAAACAAGTTTTAATCAAATTTTATGAGTTCATGTAATTGGTTAGGAGCTTTTCAACAAAATTATATTGTAAAACCTCAATTTCTATACTTTTTACTCAGTTAAAATTCCAACGGGTCCATTGAAAGGCCCGTTTAGACCTGCTCGTCCGAAACCTCTACAAAAAGGACCGCAAAAATGTTTTATTCAAATATTAGGAGTTCAAATAATTGATTAGGAGCTTTTCAACACAATTATATTGCAAAACCTCAATTTCTGTAATTTTTACTCATTTAAAATTCAAACGGGTCCATTGAAAGGCCCATTTCGACCCGCTCGTCCGAAACCTCTACAAAAAGGACTGCAAAACAAGTTTTAATCAAATTTTAGGAGTTCATGTAATTGATTAGGAGTTTTCAACACAATTATATTGTAAAACCTCAATTTCTGTACTTTTTACTCAGTTAAAATTCCAACGGGTCCATTGAAAGGCCTATTTAGACCTGCTCGTCCGAAACCTCTACATAAAGGACCGCAAAAAGGTTTTCTTCAAATATTAGGAGTTCAAATAATTGATTAGGAGCTTTTCAACTCAATTATATTGCAAAACCTCAATTTTTGTACTTTTTACTCAGTTAAAATTCCAACGGGTCCATTGAAAGGCCCATTTAGACCTGCTCGTCCAAAACCTCTACAAAAAGGACTGCAAAAATGTTTTATTCAAATATTAGGAGTTCAAATAATTGATTAGGAGCTTTTAAACACAATTATATTGCAAAACCTCAATTTTATACTTTTAACTCAGATAAAATTCCAACGGGTCCATTGAAAGGCCCATTTAGACCTGCTCGTCTGAAACCTCTACAAAAAGGACCGCAAAAAGGTTTTATTCAAATATTAGGAGTTCAAATAATTGATTAGGTGCTTTTCAACACAATTATATTGCAAAACCTCAATTTCTGTACTTTTTACTTAGTTAAAATTCCAACGGGTCCATTGAAAGGCCCATTTAGACCTGCTCGTCCGAAACCTCTACAATAAAGACCGCAAAACAAGTTTTAATAAAATATTAGGAGTTCAAATGATTGATTAAGAGCTTTTAAACACAATTATATTGAAAAACCGCAATTTCTGTACTTTTTACTCAGTTAAAATTCCAACGGGTCCATTGAAAGGCCCATTTAGACCTGCTCGTCCGAAACCTCTACAAAAACGACCGCAAAAAGGTTTTATTCAAATATTAGGAGTTCAAATAATTGATTAGGAGCTTTTCAACACAATTATATTGCAAAACCTCAATTTCTGTACTTTTTACTCAGTTAAAATTCCAACGGGTCCATTGAAAGGCCCATTTAGACCTGCTCGTCCGAAATCTCTACAAAAAGGACCGCAAAACAAGTTTTAATGAAATATTAGGAGTTCAAATGATTGATTAGAAGCTTTTAAACAAAATTATATTGAAAAACCGCAATTTTTGTACATTTTACTCAGTTAAAATTCCAACGGGTCCATTGAAAGGCCCATTTCGACCCGCTCGTCCGAAACCTCTACAAAAAGGACTGCAAAACAAGTTTTAATCAAATTTTAGGAGTTTATGTAATTGATTAGGAGCTTTTCAACACAATTATATTGTAAAACCTCAATTTTTGTACTTTTTACTCAGTTAAAATTCCAACGGGTCCATTGAAAGGCCCATTTCGACCTGCTCGTCCGAAACCTCTACAAAAAGGACCGCAAAAATGTTTTATTCAAATATTAGGAGTTCAAATAATTGATTAGGAGCTTTTAAACACAATTATATTGAAAAACCTCAATTTTATACTTTTTATTCAGATAAAATTACAACGGGTCCATTGAAAGGCCCATTTAGACATGCTCGTCCGAAACCTCTACAAAAAGGACCGCAAAAAGGTTTTATTCAAATATTAGGAGTTCAAATAATTGATTAGGAGCATTTCAACACAATTATATTGCAAAACCTCAATTTCTGTACTTTTTACTCAGTTAAAATTCCAAAGGGTCCATTGAAAGGCCCATTTAGACCTGCTCGTCCGAAACCTCTACAAAAAGGACCGCAAAAATGTTTTATTCAAATATTAGGAGTTCAAATAATTGATTAGGAGCTTTTCAACACAATTATATTGCAAAACCTCAATTTCTGGACTTTTTACTTAGTTAAAATTCCAACGGGTCCATTGAAAGGCCCATTTCGACCCGCTCGTCCGAAACCTCTACAAAAAGGACTGCAAAACAAGTTTTAACCAAATATTAGGAGTTCAAATAATTGATTAAAAGCTTTTCAACACAATTATATTGCAAAACCACAATTTCTATACTTTTTACTCAGTTCAAATTCCAACGTGTCCATTGAAAGGCCCATTTTGACCCGCTCGTCCGAAACCTCTACAAAAAGGACTCCAAAACAAGTTTTAATCAAATTTTAGGAATTCATGTAATTGGTTAGGAGCTTTTCAACAAAATTATATTGTAAAACCTCAATTTCTGTACTTTTTACTCAGTTAAAATTCCAACGGGTCCATTGAAAGGCCCATTTAGACCTGCTCGTCCGAAACCTCTACAAAAAGGACCGCAAAAATGTTTTATTCAAATATTAGGAGTTCAAATAATTGATTAGGAGCTTTTCAACACAATTATATTGCAAAACCTCAATTTCTGTAATTTTTACTCATTTAAAATTCAAATATTAGGAGTTCAAATAATTGATTAAGAGCTTTTCAACACAATTATATTGCAAAACCTCAATTTCTGTACTTTTTACTCATTTAAAATTCCAACGGGTCCATTGAAAGGCCCATTTCGACCCGCTCGTCCGAAACCTCTACAAAAAGGACTGCAAAACAATTTTTAATCAAATTTTAGGAGTTCATGTAATTGATTAGGAGCTTTTCAACACAATTATATTGCAAAACCTCAATTTCTGTACTTTTTACTTAGTTAAAATTCCAACGGGTCCATTGAAAGGCCCATTTCGACCCGCTCGTCCGAAACCTCTACAAAAAAGACTGCAAAACAAGTTTTAACCAAATATTAGGAGTTAAAATAATTGATTAGAAGCTTTTCAACACAATTATATTGCAAAACCGCAATTTCTATACTTTTTACTCAGTTAAAATTCCAACGGGTCCATTGAAAGGCCCATTTCGACCCGCTCGTCCGAAACCTCTACGAAAAGGACTCCAAAACAAGTTTTAATCAAATTTTAGGAGTTCATGTAATTGATTAGGAGCTTTTCAACACAATTATATTGTAAAACCTCAATTTCTGTACTTTTTACTCAGTTAAAATTCCAACGGGTCCATTGAAAGGCCCATTTAGACCTGCTCGTCCGAAACCTCTACAAAAAGGACCACAAAAATTTTTTATTCAAATATTAGGAGTTCAAATAATTGATTAGGAGCTTTTAAACACAATTATATTGAAAAACCTCAATTTTATACTTTTTATTCAGATAAAATTCCAACGGGTCCATTGAAAGGCCCATTTAGACCTGCTCGTCCGAAACCTCTACAAAAAGGACCACAAAAAGGTTTTTGTAACACCCCAATTTTGGGCTTAGAAGTTTTGGGTTTTGGTCCGGGCCGGTCGGGTTGCGGTTCGAATATAAAAGGGTGAATTTAGGAAAGCCTAGTTCGGGTTGCATTAAAAATATGGGAAAATGTCTTAAAATCCTCTTTTATTATATATAAAAGGATGGTGAAATCAATTTTGCAAAATGAGGTTTGGAAGTGTGACATTTTGGGTTAGTGACCAAAATGTAATTTTTGAAAACTGGGTAACTGTTTTAAAAGGGATTGAAACTTTGAATCTTTAAGGAGCTATTTACCCTATAGGAGTTTCTCCAGGTTTTCTGAATAATTATCAATTAATTAATGGTTTTAAAATAAAGGTAAAAGGGAGGGAAAGATATTTTGGCATTTTAACTAACTTTTCCCAAAATTTTCATTTTCTTTTCTCTCAACTTTTCTCTCAACCCAAACACATTTCTCCAACAAAATTCCCTCTGATTTTGACCTCCAAAGATTAGATTTCAATCCTCATTTGATTTCTAATCAATTCTACAACAAAACCTTAGCATTTGCTTATTGGATTTTCAAGATTTTGGTTCCAAAAAGGGAGAAACTCAAGTTTAGAGGTATGAACGTCATTCTCCTCTAAATTCTTAGTTCTTTACTGAAATTCCCAAGTTCTCAATCCTTGATTTGTGTTTTATTAAAGTTTTTACAATTGTGTTCTTGATCTTGGCTTTAAAATACAAGATTTGCTTTAATTTTGATGAAATTCGTATGATCTGATTGGGCACTGTTTTGAGGTGTCTTTTTGATGTTAAATGAATGTATAATTGATGAGAAATTGAGGTTTTATCAATGCAGTCCCGAATAGGTTAATTTTCCTAAGTTTTGCTTGAGTTTTTGGTTGTTTTTGGAGTTATCTTGATGATCTGTTATAGCTGGAGATATAAGGACGTGTTTAGATCCATTTTGGATGTTAATTGATGTTTAAGGATGTTTGGAATTGATGGATCTTGGCTGGGTAGTGTTGTGGAGTTGTTTGGATGTGTTTTTGGTTGTGTTTGGTAGCCGAAAATGGAGTGTGGATGAGAGCAGCGAGTTTAGGTGCTTTCATTGAAGATATTAATGCATGATGATGCATTAATCCTCTGCTTTGATGTGTTTAAAACAGGGGAGGCATCTTCGGATCTTTGTGGTGGTGATCCGGAAGCTTGATCAGTGTTTTGGCAAGTTGTGAAATGGAATCGGTGAGTGGATTTTGGTTTTCAGCTTTGAAACCAATGTTTTGAAGGTTTGGGAGCTTAGTTTAAGTCTAAACAACTTTGCTAAGCTCAAGAGTAAGTTTTCGGAAAAACTCTCTTGTTGATGAACCATGAGTTGGTTGAATGCAATGTGATTTGTTTGCATGATTTAAATTCTGTTTTGAAAGCATATTTTAGCATGTTTATTTGCTGATTTTATAAGCCATGTGTTGAAGGATGCTCGGGGTAAGAGATCCTTGTTTTGAACATTTGATAAAATGTGGTTTTGATGCATAATGGTGCATGATGATTAATGGCTTTGTTAAATGCTTTTAAACAGTGGATTATTGTTGTTAAATGATGCATATTGGCAAGTGATGTTTTGAGAAAGGTTAAGAACACTATGGTGGTTAAAAGTCCATAGGTGGTTCTTGTGTTAAGAACAACATGGTGTTTAAAAGTCCATGGGTGATTCTTGTGTTAAGGTCACAAGGTGGTTAAAAGTCCTTCTGTGGACCTTGTGGATTGTAAGAACACCATGGTGGTTAAAAGTCCATGGGTGATTCTTGTGTTAAGGTCACAAGGTGGTTAAAAGTCCTTGTGTGGACCTTGTGGATTGTAAGAACACCATGGTGGTTAAAAGTCCGTGGGTGATTCTTGGCTAAGGACACAATGGTGGTTAAAAGTCCATGTGTGGTCCTTGTGAATTGTAAGATCACAATGGTGGTTAAAAGTCCATGTGTGGATCTTATGTTGATTGTATTTTGAAATGGAAAGATTATGATTATCACTTGTGGCCATTATGACATGTTAATGAATTGGAAGCATGAAATTCTTGTTTTAAATGCTTATGTGCATGTTTAAAAGTTGTTTGAACTAAAGTTTATAAAGGTGTTTTATAATGCATTATTGAGTTGTTTTAAATGAGCATTCCTCACTAAGCTATGTGCTTACGCTCTCTCTTTTCTTGAACCAATAATGCAGAGCATTGAAGTGCTTATAAGGGCAGCAAGAGGTCAAGAATCCAAGTGAAGAACTAAGCTCATGTATGGTGAAAGTTTCTTAACACTATTAGCTTTTGGCATTTGGCAATGGGGAACCTATATTGTTGTTTTGGGAGATGTTTTGGACTCCCTAAGTTGGTTTTATGTTGTTGTTGATGATGGAACATGTAGTTGGTCTTTGTGAAGTTGGTTTGGCATTATGATGCTTGTATGGTTTTCTACATAGGATGCATGCCTATAGAATTGGGGATTTGCTTAATTGATGCTAAGTTTGAGTATGGTTGATGCAATTATGTTCCTTATGCATGTAATGTCTTGTTGGTATAACTTGGTTGCCTATGGAGCATGTTTGGTGGGTCAATTATGCAATAAACCAGCAAAATTTCTGCAATCTGGGCAGCCTGTTTCGAAACAGGTGCTACCGTATCGGAACAGGGGCCTGAAATGGCCTTGGCGTTCCGAAACGGGTGGAACTGTTCCGGAACGGTTTGGCCACTGCCAAGCCCTGTTTCGGAACTCGTTTCGGAACGGCCCCGCGTTTCGGAACGGATCATCCCTGTTCCGAAACACTCGACCGTTGGGCACTGAATTTGTTGGTTAAATGTTTTGCAATCCTTGCGTTTTGGTCCTGAACTTGTATATGCAAATGAATGAGTTCGAGATGTCCGTTAGAGTTGAAATTTGACAGAGAAGCATGAAACATGACTAATTTCATATTGGTAACTCAAAAGTTAGTTAAGTCCTTGTAATTTTCAGAATTTACAATTTGGTCCCTAAATTCGTGTTTTGTACAATTAAGTCCCTGAATGTTTTCCGAATGTGCTGATCTTTGAGTATGCTGACTGTATGAACATAACTAGGGTTAATGTGCATTTAGATAAGATTAAAAAGAAAAAAGGGTCGTTAATCAAGGTTGACTTTCGGGTTGACTTTGGTTCTCCCCGTGTAAACTTCTTAATTCGGTTCAACCGTCTGGGTCGGGTTAAGGGGGTTACATTTGGTGGTATCAGAGCTGAGTTCTCGAGTAATTGGGAACTGATGAATGGGTGTTAAGTGCTTGAATGCTTTGTATGCTTGTTGAGTGAAAGCATGATGTGTGAATTGTAAGCATGTTACAATTGTGGTGTATGCTGTAGGGAAAGCATGTTAGGGGGACCCATTGCCAAATCAAAGCTAATGAAATGATATTGTTTTAATTGGAAATGAGCTTGAGTACTTGGGTTGCTTACCTTGCTGGGCCTGACTTTGTTTATTTGCATTGTGATTGCATTGTTAGTAAATGGCACCTCGTAGAGAATTGAGGGTTAATACGCGAGCTATGGCTCAAAATGAGAATGAGGAGAACGCTGAAAATGTGGTGGATTTACCTCCTCCGCCTGGTGGTGGTGGTGCTGGGGGTGAAGGAGCTGCTGCTGGTGCTGGTGCTGGGGGCGCTGGACCTGAAGCTGGTTAGGGGCAAGCTGTTCCTGACATGACAATGCTGGTACAAGCCATTGCTGGAGCTTTTCGAGCAACGGTGGCTGGAGCTCAAGGAGCTGGGCATCAAGGAGATGCTGGAGTTAGACTACCTTTGGAGCGTTTGCGCAGTCTAGGAGGGACTGAGTTCAGAGGTTTGTCTGCTGAAGGTTCGGAGTCTTGGTTGGAAAGTACCAAGAGAATCTTGGGTCAAATGAATTGCACCGATGTGCAGAAGCTGGGCTGTGTGGTATCGTTGTTGCAGGACGATGCTTACACTTGGTGGACAACCACTATCTCTGGGATGGCAGATGCTGATGTGACTTGGACGTTCTTTCAGAACGCGTTCAAGAGGAGATATCTGGGTGTGAGGTACCTAGATGAAAAAAAAAGAGAGAGTTCATGTCTCTTACCCAAGGGAGCATGTCTGTGGCTGAGTACGAAGTTCAGCTTGTCCGACTCAGTCAGTACGCATCTGAGCTTGTCCCGGATGAGCGGGAGAGGTGTGAAAGGTTCCGTTATGGTTTGGTGACGGAAGTAAAGACGTATATGATGGCTGCTGAGTATAATGATTTTGATGTGCTGGTTGGGAGAGCAAAGGACATTGAGATGAACTTGGGTTTATCTTCTAGAAGTACTAGGTCTAGTGTTGGTAAGCGAGTTGCTGAGTATAGTTCCGGTGGTGGATGGAACAAGAGGGGACGTGATCAGAAGTATCAGTCTTCAGCTAAGCGAGGTGGTGGTGCGCCTGCTCAGGGAGGCAAGGCAAGAGCTGATCCGAACGCGTGTTGGACATGTGGATCGTGTGGCCATATGAAGCGTGATTGTCCTCGAGCTGTGAGGGAGGTGCAAGCTCCGGTTGTGGCGGCTGGTAATTCGTGCTAGAACTGTGGATCTACGGATCACATGAGGAGAGAGTGTCCTATGTTGGCTGGTGGCCAAGGACGTGCTCCTGTAGTTGTTGCGCCACATAGAGGTCGTGGGCGCGGCCGTGGTAACTTCCAGCGTAGGGAGGATGGTGGACGTAATGTGGCCCATGTTGTAGTTGTTCAACCTGAGGGTGGCGGCCAGGCGAGGGTGTATGCTCAGAGGGAGGGGAGAAATGACACGGATGTGATCGCAGGTACTTTTACTTTGCAATCCTTGTCATTACTTTCCTTGATTGATTCTGGATCTACACACTCATACATATTGCGTGAGCATGCTGAATTGCTTGGTTTGCCTGTTGAGTCTTTGGATGTTGGTATGCGTGTCACTAGTTCTTTTGGTGAAACTGTTGTGACTCGAAAGCTTTATAGAAGATGTCCTTTGGTTGTGCAAGATCATGTTTTTCCTGTTGATCTTATGGAATTGCCTTTCTATGGTTTTGATGTAATCCTTGGTATGGATTGGCTTGTTGAGCATCGAGCTGTAGTGGATTGTGAGAATAAGCGAGTTTCGTTGAAATTTGCGGATGATTATGAGGTTGTTGTGGTTGGTGAGAACGTGAAGTTTCTTGCCAATGTGGTGTCTACATTGGAGGCGAGCCGGATGCTGAGGCAAGGTTGTGAAGCTTACCTAGCTTTTGTGATGAATCCTAGCTCTAAGGAGTTGCGTGTGCAAGATATCAGGACTGTGCGAGAGTTCCCTGGTGTGTTTCCTGAGGAGTTGCCTGGATTTCCTCCTAATCGCGAAGTGGAGTTTGGGATTGAGCTGTATGAGAACACAACTCCAGTGTCCATTACCCCTTATAGAATGGCACCTAAGGAGTTGAAGGAGCTGAAGACGCAATTGCAAGAGTTGCTTGATCGTGGTTTCATTCGGCCGAGTGTGTCACCTTGGGGTGCACCGGTCTTGTTTGTGAAGAAGAAGGATGGCACTATGAGAATGTGCATTGATTACCGTCAGCTTAACAAGTTGACTATCAAGAATCGGTATCCATTGCCGAGAATTGATGATCTTTTTGATCAATTTCGGGGAGCAGCTGTGTTCTCTAAGATTGACTTAAGGTCAGGGTATTACCAGTTGAAGGTGAAGGATGTGGATGTGCCAAAGACAGCTTTCAAGACGAGGTATGGGCATTATGAGTTCCTTGTGATGTCGTTTGGTTTGACAAATGCTCCTGCAGCTTTCATGGACATGATGAATCGTGTGTTTCATGAATACCTGGATAAGTTTGTTGTGGTGTTCATTGATGATATCCTCGTGTACTCGCGTACTGAGGAGGAACATGAAGAACATTTGAGAATTGTGTTGCAAGCTTTGTTGAAAAATCAGCTTTATGCCAAGCTGAGCAAGTGTGAGTTTTGGCTTAGAGAAGTGGTGTTTCTTGGTCATGTGGTTTCTGCTGAAGGGATTCGTGTTGATCCTCAGAAGATTGAGGCAGTGATGAATTGGAAGGTTCCTAAGTCTGTTCATGAAGTCCGTAGTTTCCTTGGTTTGGCGGGATACTACCGGAGGTTTGTGGATGGGTTTTCGAAGATTGCTGCACCTTTGACGAAGTTGTTGCAGAAAGATGTTAAGTATGAGTGGACGAAAGCGAGACAGCAGGCTTTTGAGAAGCTTAAGGCAGCTTTGACACAAGCTCCAATCTTGGTTCAACCTGAATTAGGGAAAGAGTTTGTGGTGTATAGTGATGCGTCCTACGTTGGTTTGGGATGTGTGTTGATGCAAGAGGGTAAGGTGGTGGCTTATGCATCACGGCAGTTGAAAGTTCATGAGCGCAATTATCCTACGTATGACATTGAGTTGGCTGCAGTGGTTTTTGCTTTGAAAATCTGGAGACATTATCTGTATGGTGAGAAGTGTACTGTGTACACGGATCACAAGAGTTTGAAGTATCTGATGTCTCAGAAGGAGTTGAATCTTAGACAGCGACGTTGGGTGGAGTTTCTCAAGGATTATGATTTGACGATTGAGTATCACTCGGGTAAAGCTAATGTTGTAGCGGATGCCTTGAGTAGAAAGGTAGCTGTTGAGTTGAGGGCTATGTTTGCCAGTTTGAGTATTTCGCGTGATGGTGGTCTTGTGGCTGAGTTGCAAGTGAAACCATCATTGGTTCAGTTGATTAAGGAAAAGCAGTTGTTGGATGATTCCTTGGTACCGCATGTTCAGGATATTGCGGAGGGTAAGCCTTCAGATTTCTGTTTTAATGATGATGGAGTGTTGTGTTTTGGGAGTCGGATAGTAGTGCCCAATGATGCTGAGTTGAGGCATGCTATTCTGACTGAAGGTCATAGTAGTCCTTTTGCTATGCACCCTGGTAGTACTAAGATGTATCGTGATCTTCGTGATGAGTACTATTGGGTGGGTTTAAAGAAGGATGTTGCTGAGTTTGTGAGCAAGTGCATGGTGTGTCAGCGAGTTAAGGCTGAGCATCAGTTTCCTTCAGGGTTGTTGCAACCGTTGAGAATTCCTGAATGGAAGTGGGAAAGGATTACCATGGATTTTGTGTCTGGTTTGCCCTTGTCGCCATCGAAGAAGAATTCGGTGTGGGTGATTGTGGATCGCTTGACGAAGTGTGCACATTTCTTGCCTGTGCATACTACGTACTCCTTGGATAAGCTTGCGGAGCTGTACATTGATGAGATTGTGCGGCTGCATGGTGTGCCTAAGTCGATTGTGTCGGATAGGGATCCGAGGTTTACATCGCGTTTCTGGCAGTGTTTGCATCAGGCTTTGGGTACACGGTTGAATTTCAGTACATCTTATCATCCTCAGTCGGATGGTCAGTCCGAGCGTGTTATCCAGGTTTTGGAGGATATGTTGAGGTGCTGCGTGATTGAGTTTCAGGGCTCTTGGGAGAAACATTTGCCTTTGGTGGAGTTTGCCTATAATAATAGTTATCAGGCAAGTATTCAAATGGCACCTTATGAAGCTTTGTACGGGAGGAAGTGTAGGACTCCTCTTTGTTGGGCTGAAACGGGTCAGAAGTTGGTTTCGATGCCAGCTTTGCTGAAAGGAACCACCGAGAAGGTGAAGCTCATTTGTGAGCTCTTGAAGGCAGCTTCTGATCGGCAAAAGTCTTACGCGGATTTGAGGCGTAAGGAGATTGAGTATGCGGTGGGTGACCGTGTGTTTTTGAAGGTTTCGCCTTGGAAAAAAGTGATGAGGTTTGGCCGAAAGGGTAAGTTGAGCCCTAGGTACATTGGACCATACGAGGTGATTAAGCGTGTGAGTCCTGTTGCGTACAAGTTGAGGTTACCTCAAGAGTTGGAAAAGATTCATGATGTGTTTCATGTTTCTATGCTTCGGAAGAATAGATCGGATCCTTCGCATGTGATGCCTGTGGAAGAAGTGGAATTGAATCCGGATTTGACCTATGATGAGGAACCGGTGAAGATTCTGGATTCGGATAGTAAGGTTCTTTGAGGCATGACCATTGAGTTGGTAAAGGTGTTCTGGAAACATCGTGGTGTTGAAGAAGCCACGTGGGAACGAAAGGATGACATGCTGAAGCAATTTCCGTACCTCTTTCCTTCAGGTAAATTTCGAGGACGAAATTTCTTAAGGGGGGGAGAGTTGTAACACCCCAATTTTGGGCTTAGAAGTTTTGGGTTTTGGACCGGGCCGGTCGGGTTGCGGTTCGAATATAAAAGGGTGAATTTAGGAAAGCCTAGTTCGGGTTGCATTAAAAATATGGAAAAATGTCTTAAAATCTTCTTTTATTATATATAAAAGGATGGTGAAATCAATTTTGCAAAATGAGGTTTGGAAGTGTGACATTTTGGGTTAGTGACCAAAATGTAATTTTTGAAAACTAGGTGAATGTTTTAAAAGGGATTGAAACTTTGAATCTTTAAGGAGCTATTTACCCTATAGGAGTTTCTCCAGATTTTTCTGAATAATTATCAATTAATTAATGGTTTTAAAATAAAGGTAAAAAGGAGGGAAAGATATTTTGGCATTTTAACTAACTTTTCCCAAAATTTTCATTTTCTTTTCTCTCAACTTTTCTCTCAAACCAAACACATTTCTCCAGCAAAATTCCCTCTGATTTTGACCTCCAAAGATTAGATTTCAATCCTCATTTGATTTCTAATCAATTCTACAACAAAACCTTAGCATTTGCTTATTGGATTTTCAAGATTTTGGTTCCAAAAAGGGAGAAACTCAAGTTTAGAGGTATGAACGTCATTCTCCTCTAAATTCTCAGTTCTTTACTAAAATTCCCAAGTTCTCAATCCTTGATTTTTGTTTTATTAAAGTTTTTACAATTGTGTTCTTGATCTTGGCTTTAAAATGCAAGATTTGCTTTAATTTTGATGAAATTCGTATGATCTGATTGGGCACTGTTTTGAGGTGTCTTTTTGATGTTAAATGAATGTATAATTGATGAGAAACTGAGGTTTTATCAATGCAATCCTGAATAGGTTAATTTTCCTAAGTTTTGCTTGAGTTTTTGGTTGTTTTTGGAGTGATCTTGATGATCTGTTATAGCTGGAGATATAAGGACGTGTTTAGATCCATTTTGGATGTTAATTGATGTTTAAGGATGTTTGGAATTGATGGATCTTGGCTGGGTAGTGTTGTGGAGTTGTTTGGATGTGTTTTCGGTTGTGTTTGGTAGCCGAAAATGGAGTGTGGATGAGAGCAGCGAGTTTAGGTGCTTTCATTGAAGATATTAATGCATGATGATGCATTAATCCTCTGCTTTGATGTGTTTAAAACAGGGGAGGCATCTTCGAATCTTTGTGGTGGTGATCCGGAAGCTTGATCGGTGTTTCGGCAAGTTGCGAAACGGAATCGGTGAGTGGATTTTGGTTTTCAGCTTTGAAACCAATGTTTTGAAGGTTTGGGAGCTTAGTTTAAGTCTAAACAACTTTGCTAAGCTCAAGAGTAAGTTTTCGGAAAAACTCTCTTGTTGATGAACCATGAGTTGGTTGAATGCAATGTGATTTGTTTGCATGATTTAAATTCTTTTTTGAAAGCATATTTTAGCATGTTTATTTGCTGATTTTATAAGCCATGTGTTGAAGGATGCTCGGGGTAAGAGATCCTTGTTTTGAACATTTGATAAAATGTGGTTTTGATGCATAATGGTGCATGATGATTAATGGCTTTGTTAAATGCTTTTAAATAGTGGATTATTGTTGTTAAATGATGCATATTGGCAAGTGATGTTTTGAGAAAGGTTAAGAACACTATGGTGGTTAAAAGTCCATAGGTGGTTCTTGTGTTAAGAACAACATGGTGGTTAAAAGTCCATGGGTGATTCTTGTGTTAAGGTCACAAGGTGGTTAAAAGTCCTTCTGTGGACCTTGTGGATTGTAAGAACACCATGGTGGTTAAAAGTCCATGGGTGATTCTTGTGTTAAGGTCACAAGGTGGTTAAAAGTCCTTGTGTGGACCTTGTGGATTGTAAGAACACCATGGTGGTTAAAAGTCCGTGGGTGATTCTTGGCTAAGAACACAATGGTGGTTAAAAGTCCATGTGTGGTCCTTGTGAATTGTAAGATCACAATGGTGGTTAAAAGTCCATGTGTGGATCTTATGTTGATTGTATTTTGAAATGGAAAGATTATGATTATCACTTGTGGCCATTATGACATGTTAATGAATTGGAAGCATGAAATGCTTGTTTTAAATGCTTATGTGCATGTTTAAAAGTTGTTTGAACTAAAGTTTATAAAGGTGTTTTATAATGCATTATTGAGTTGTTTTAAATGAGCATTCCTCACTAAGCTATGTGCTTACGCTCTCTCTTTTCTTGAACCAATAATGCAGAGCATTGAAGTGCTTATAAGGGCAGCAAGAGGTCAAGAATCCAAGTGAAGAACTAAGCTCATGTATGGTGAAAGTTTCTTAACACTATTAGCTTTTGGCATTTGGCAATGGGGAACCTATATTGTTGTTTTGGGAGATGTTTTGGACTCCCTAAGTTGGTTTTATGTTGTTGTTGATGATGGAACATGTAATTGGTCTTTGTGAAGTTGGTTTGGCATTATGATGCTTGTATGGTTTTCTACATAGGATGCATGCCTATAGAATTGGGGATTTGCTTAATTGATGCTAAGTTTGAGTATGGTTGATGCAATTATGTTCCTTATGCATGTAATGTCTTGCTGGTATAACTTGGTTGCCTATGGAGCATGTTTGGTGGGTCAATTATGCAATAAACCAGCAAAATTTCTGCAATCTGGGCAGCCTGTTTCGGAACAGGTGCTACCGTATCGGAACAGGGGCCTGAAATGGCCTTGGCGTTCCGAAACGGGTGGAACTGTTCCGGAACGGTTTGGCCACTGCCATGCCCTGTTTCGGAACTTGTTATGGAACGGTCCCGCGTTTCGGAACGGATCATCCCTGTTCCGAAACACTCGACCGTTGGGCACTGAATTTGTTGGTTAAATGTTTTGCAATCCTTGCGTTTTGGTCCTGAACTTGTATATGCAAATGAATGAGTTCGAGATGTCCGTTAGAGTTGAAATTTGACAGAGAAGCATGAAACATGACTAATTTCATATTGGTAAGTCAAAAGTTAGTTAAGTCCTTGTAATTTTCACAATTTACAATTTGGTCCCTAAATTCGTGTTTTGTACAATTAAGTCCCTGAATGTTTTCCGAATGCGCTGATCTTTAAGTATGCTGACTGTATGAACATAAATAGGGTTAATGTGCATTTAGATAAGATTAAAAAGAAAAAAAGGGTCGTTAATCAAGGTTGACTTTCGGGTTGACTTTGGTTTTCCCTGTGTAAACTTCTTAATTCGGTTCAACCGTCTGGGCCGGGTTAAGGGGGTTACAGTTTTATTCAAAAATTAGGAGTTAAAATAATTGATTAGGAGTTTTACAACACAATTATATTGCAAAACCTCAATTTCTGTACTTTTTACTCAGTTAAAATTCCAACGGGTCCATTGAAAGGCCCATTTAGACCTGCTCGTCCGAAACTTCTACAAAAATGACCGCAAAACAAGTTTTAATAAAATATTAGGAGTTCAAATAATTTATTAGGAGCTTTTAAAAACAATTATATTGAAAAAACACAATTTCTGTACTTTTTACTCAGTTAAAATTCCAACGGGTCCATTGAAAGGTCCATTTCGACCCGCTCGTCCGAAACCTCTACAAAAAGGACTGCAAAACAAGTTTTAATCAAATTTTAGGAGTTCATGTAATTGATTAGGAGCTTTTCAACACAATTATATTGCAAAACCTCAATTTCTGTACTTTTTACTCAGATAAAATTCCAACGGGTCCATTGAAAGGCCCATTTAGACCTGCTCGTCCGAAACCTCTACAAAAAGGACCGCAAAAATGTTTTATTCAAATATTAGGAGTTCAAATAATTGATTAGGAGCTTTTAAACACAATTATATTGAAAAACCTCAATTTTATACTTTTTATTCAGAATAAATTCCAACGGGTCCATTGAAAGGCCCATTTAGACCTGCTCGTCCGAAACCTCTACAAAAAGGACCGCAAAAAGGTTTTATTCAAATATTAGGAGTTCAAATAATTGATTAGGAGCTTTTCAACACAATTATATTGCAAAACCTCAATTTATGTACTTTTTACTCAGTTAAAATTCCAACGGGTCCATTGAAAGGCCCATTTAGACCTGCTCATTCGAAACCTCTACAAAAAGGACCGCAAAACAAGTTTTAATAAAATATTAGGAGTTCAAATGATTGATTAGGAGCTTTTAAACACAATTATATTGAAAAACCACAATTTCTGTACTTTTTACTCAGTTAAAATTCCAACGGGTCCATTGAAAGGCCCATTTCGACCCGCTCGTCCGAAACCTCTACAAAAAGGACTGCAAAACAAGATTTAATCAAATTTTAGGAGTTTATGTAATTGATTAGGAGCTTTTCAACACAATTATATTGTAAAACCTCAATTTCTGTACTTTTTACTCAGTTAAAATTCCAACGGGTCCATTGAAAGGCCCATTTAGACCTGCTCGTCCGAAACCTCTACAAAAAGGACCGCAAAAATGTTTTATTCAAATATTAGGAGTTCAAATAATTGATTAGGAGCTTTTAAACACAATTATATTGAAAAACCTCAATTTTATACTTTTTATTCAGAATAAATTCCAACGGGTCCATTGAAAGGCCCATTTAGACCTGCTCGTCCGAAACCTCTACAAAAAGGACCGCAAAAAGGTTTTATTCAAATATTAGGAGTTCAAATAATTGATTAGGAGCTTTTCAACACAATTATATTGCAAAACCTCAATTTATGTACTTTTTACTCAGTTAAAATTCCAACGGGTCCATTGAAAGGCCCATTTAGACCTGCTCATTCGAAACCTCTACAAAAAGGACCGCAAAACAAGTTTTAATAAAATATTAGGAGTTCAAATGATTGATTAGGAGCTTTTAAACACAATTATATTGAAAAACCACAATTTCTGTACTTTTTACTCAGTTAAAATTCCAACGGGTCCATTGAAAGGCCCATTTCGACCCGCTCGTCC
Organism: Hibiscus tridactylites; assembly: GCA_958450335.1. Taxonomy (NCBI): domain Eukaryota; kingdom Viridiplantae; phylum Streptophyta; class Magnoliopsida; order Malvales; family Malvaceae; genus Hibiscus; species Hibiscus tridactylites. Next base: position 137,089 of record CAUDLX010000086.1, read on the forward strand.
GAAACCTCTACAAAAAGGACTGCAAAACAAGATTTAATCAAATTTTAGGAGTTTATGTAATTGATTAGGAGCTTTTCAACACAATTATATTGTAAAACCTCAATTTCTGTACTTTTTACTCAGTTAAAATTCCAACGGGTCCATTGAAAGGCCCATTTAGACCTGCTCGTCCGAAACCTCTACAAAAAGGACCGCAAAAATGTTTTATTCAAATATTAGGAGTTCAAATAATTGATTAGGAGCTTTTAAACACAATTATATTGAAAAACCTCAATTTTATACTTTTTACTCAGATAAAATTCCAACGGGTCCATTGAAAGGCCCATTTAGACCTACTTGTCCGAAACCTCTACATAAAGGACCGCAAAAAGGTTTTCTTCAAATATTAGGAGTTCAAATAATTGATTAGAAGCTTTTAACTCAATTATATTGCAAAACCTCAATTTCTATACTTTTTACTCAGTTAAAATTCCAACGGGTCCATTGAAAGGCCCATTTAGACCTGCTCGTCCGAAACCTCTACAAAAAGGACCGGAAAAATGTTTTATTCAAATATTAGGAGTTAAAATAATTGATTAGGAGCTTTTAAACACAATTATATTGCAAAACCTCAATTTTATACTTTTTATTCAGATAAAATTCCAACGGGTCCATTTAAAGGCCCATTTAGACCTGCTCGTCCAAAACCTCTACAAAAAGGACCGCAAAAATGTTTTATTCAAATATTAGGAGTTCAAATAATTGATTAGGAGCTTTTGAATACAATTATATTGCAAAACCTCAATTTCTGTACTTTTTAATCAGTTAAAATTCCAACGGGTCTATTGAAAGGCACATTTAGACCTGCTCGTCTGAAACCTCTACAAAAAGGACCGCAAAAATGTTTTATTCAAATATTAGTAGTTCAAATAATTGATTAGGAGCTTTTCAACACAATTATATTGCAAAACCTCAATTTCTGAACTTTTTACTCAGTTAAAATTCCAACGGGTCCTTTGAAAGGCCCATTTAGACCTGCTCGTCCGAAACCTCTACAAAAAGGACCGCAAAAATGTTTTATTCAAATATTAGGAGTTCAAATAATTGATTAGGAGCTTTTCAACACAATTATATTGCAAAACCTCAATTTCTGTACTTTTTACTCAGTTAAAATTCCAACGGGTCCATTGAAAGGCCCATTTAGACCTGCTCGTCCGAAACCTCTACAAAAAGGACCGCAAAACAAGTTTTAATAAAATATTAGGAGTTCAAACGATTGATTAAAAGCTTTTAAATAAAATTATATTGAAAAACCGCAATTTTTTTACATTTTACTCAGTTAAAATTCCAACGGGTCCATTGAAAGGCCCATTTCAACCCGCTCGTCCGAAACCTCTACAAAAAGGAATGCAAAACAAGTTTTAATCAAATTTGAGGAGTTTATGTAATTGATTAGGAGCTTTTCAACACAATTATATTGTAAAACCTCAATTTTTGTACTTTTTACTCAGTTAAAATTCCAACGGGTCCATTGAAAGGCCCATTTAGACCTGCTCGTCCGAAACCTCTACAAAAAGGACCGCAAAAATGTTTTATTCAAATATTAGGAGTTCAAATTATTGATTAGGAGCTTTTAAACACAATTATATTGAAGAATCTCAATTTTATACTTTTTATTCAGATAAAATTACAACGGGTCCATTGAAAGGCCCATTTAGACCTGCTCGTCCGAAATCTCTACAAAAAGGATTGCAAAAAGGTTTTATTCAAATATTAGGAGTTCAAATAATTGATTAGGAGCTTTTCAACACAATTATATTGCAAAACCTCAATTTCTGTACTTTTTACTCAGTTAAAATTCCAACGGGTCCATTGAAAGGCTCATTTAGACCTGCTCGTACGAAACCTCTACAAAGAGGACCGCAAAACAAGTTTTAATAAAATATTAGGAGTTCAAATGATTGATTAGTAGCTTTTAAACACAATTATATTGAAAAACCGCAATTTTTGTACTTTTTACTCAGTTAAAATTCCAACGGGTCCATTGAAAGGCCCATTTCGACCCGCTCGTCCGAAACCTCTACAAAAAGGACTGCAAAACAAGTTTTAATCAAATTTTAGGAGTTCATGTAATTGATTAGGAGCTTTTCAACACAATTATATTGTAAAACCACAATTTATGTACTTTTTACTCAGTTAAAATTCCAACGGGTCCATTGAAAGGCCCATTTCAACCCGCTCGTCCGAAACATCTACAAAAAGGACTCCAAAGCAAGTTTTAATCAAATTTTAGGAATTCATGTAATTGATTAGGAGCTTTTCAACACAATTATATTGCAAAACCGCAATTTCTGTACTTTTTACTCAGTTAAAATTCCAACGGGTCCATTGAAAGGCCCATTTAGATATGCTCGTCCGAAACCTCTACGAAAAGGACCGCAAAACAAGTTTTAATCAAATATCAGGAGTTCAAATAATTGATTAGGAGCTTTTCAACACAAATATAATGGAAATCCGCAATTTCTGTACTTTTTACTTAGTTAAAATTCCAACGGGTCCATTGAAAGGCTCATTTCGACCCGCTCGTCCGAAACCTCTACAAATAATTGATTAGGAGCTTTTTAACACAATTATATTGATGAACCTCAATTTTATACTTTTTATTCAGTTAAAATTCCAACGGGTCCATTGAAAGGCCCATTTAGATCTTCTTGTCTGAAACCTATACAAAAAGGACCGCAAAAATGTTTTATTCAAATATTATGAGTTAAAATAATTGATTATGAGCTTTAACACACAATTATATTGCAAAACCGCAATTTCGGTACTTTTTACTCAGTTAAAATTCCAACGGGTCCATTGAAAGGCCCATTTCGACCCGCTCGTTCGAAACCTCTACAAAAAGAACTGCAAAACAAATTTTAATCAAATTTTAGGAGTTTTTGTAATTGATTAGGAGCTTTTCAACACAATTATATTGTAAAACCTCAATTTCTGTACTTTTTACTCAGTTAAAATTCCAACGGGTCCATTGAAAGGCCCATTTAGACCTGCTCGTCCGAAACCTCTACAAAAAGGACCGCAAAACAAGTTTTAATAAAATATTAGGAGTTCAAATGATTGATTAGAAGCTTTTAAACAAAATTATATTGAAAAACCGCAATTTTTGTACTTTTTACTCAGTTAAAATTCCAACGGGTCCATTGAAAGGCCCATTTAGACCTGCTCGTCTGAAACCTCTACAAAAAGGACCGCAAAAATGTTTTATTCAAGTATTAGGAGTTCAAATAATTGATTATGAGCTATTAAACACAATTATATTGAAAAACCTCAATTTTATACTTTTTATTCAGATAAATTTCAAACGGGTCCATTGAAAGGCCCATTTAGACCTGCTCGTCCGAAACCTCTACAAAAAGGACCGCAAAAAGGTTTTATTCAAATATTAGGAGTTCAAATAATTGATTAGGAGCTTTTCAACACAATTATATTGCAAAACCTCAATTTCTGTACTTTTTACTCAGTTAAAATTCCAACGGGTCCATTGAAAGGCCCATTTAGACCTGCTCGTCCGAAACCTCTACAAAAAGGACCGCAAAACAAGTTTTAATAAAATATTAGGAGTTCAAATGATTGATTAGAAGCTTTTAAACAAAATTATATTGAAAAACCGCAATTTTTGTACTTTATACTCAGTTAAAATTCCAACGGGTCCATTGAAAGGCCCATTTCGACCCGCTCGTCTGAAACCTCTACAAAAAGGACTGCAAAACAAGTTTTAATCAAATTTTAGGAGTTTATGTAATTGATTAGGAGCTTTTCAACACAATTATATTGTAAAACATTAATTTTTGTACTGTTTACTCAGTTAAAATTCCAACGGGTCCATTGAAAGGCCCATTTAGACCTGCTCGTCCGAAACCTCTACAAAAAGGACCGCAAAAATGTTTTATTCAAATATTAGGAGTTCAAATAATTGATTAGGAGCTTTTAAACACAATTATATTGAAAAACCTCAATTTTATACTTTTTATTCAGATAAAATTCCAACGGGTCCATTGAAAGGCCCATTTAGACCTGCTCGTCCGAAACCTCTACAAAAAGGACCGCAAAAAGGTTTTATTCAAATATTAGGAGTTCAAATAATTGATTAGGAGATTTTCAACACAATTATATTGCAAAACCTCAATTTCTGTACTTTTTACTCAGTTAAAATTCCAACGGGTCCATTGAAAGGCCTATTTTGACCTGCTCGTCCGAAACCTCTACAAAAAGGACCGCAAAACAAGTTTTAATAAAATATTAGGAGTTCAAATGATTGATTAGAAGTTTTTAAACACAATTATATTGAAAAACCGCACTTTCTGTACTTTTTACTCAGTTAAAATTCCAAAGGGTCTATTGAGAGGCCCATTTCGACCCGCTCGTCCGAAACATCTACAAAAAGGACTGCAAAACAAGTTTTAATCAAATTTTAGGAGTTCATGTAATTGATTAGGAGCTTTTCAACACAATTATATTGTAAAACCACAATTTATGTACTTTTTACTCAGTTAAAATTCCAACGGGTCCATTGAAAGGCCCATTTCAACCCGCTCGTCCGAAACATCTACAAAAAGGACTCCAAAGCAAGTTTTAATCAAATTTTAGGAATTCATGTAATTGATTAGGAGCTTTTCAACACAATTATATTGCAAAACCGCAATTTCTGTACTTTTTACTCAGTTAAAATTCCAACGGGTCCATTGAAAGGCCCATTTAGATATGCTCGTCCGAAACCTCTACGAAAAGGACCGCAAAACAAGTTTTAATCAAATATCAGGAGTTCAAATAATTGATTAGGAGCTTTTCAACACAAATATAATGGAAATCCGCAATTTCTGTACTTTTTACTTAGTTAAAATTCCAACGGGTCCATTGAAAGGCTCATTTCGACCCGCTCGTCCGAAACCTCTACAAATAATTGATTAGGAGCTTTTTAACACAATTATATTGATGAACCTCAATTTTATACTTTTTATTCAGTTAAAATTCCAACGGGTCCATTGAAAGGCCCATTTAGATCTTCTTGTCTGAAACCTATACAAAAAGGACCGCAAAAATGTTTTATTCAAATATTATGAGTTAAAATAATTGATTATGAGCTTTAACACACAATTATATTGCAAAACCGCAATTTCGGTACTTTTTACTCAGTTAAAATTCCAACGGGTCCATTGAAAGGCCCATTTCGACCCGCTCGTTCGAAACCTCTACAAAAAGAACTGCAAAACAAATTTTAATCAAATTTTAGGAGTTTTTGTAATTGATTAGGAGCTTTTCAACACAATTATATTGTAAAACCTCAATTTCTGTACTTTTTACTCAGTTAAAATTCCAACGGGTCCATTGAAAGGCCCATTTAGACCTGCTCGTCCGAAACCTCTACAAAAAGGACCGCAAAAATGTTTTATTCAAATATTAGGAGTTCAAATAATTGATTAGGAGCTTTTAAACACAATTATATTGAAAAACCTCAATTTTATACTTTTTATTCAGAATAAATTCCAACGGGTCCATTGAAAGGCCCATTTAGACCTGCTCGTCCGAAACCTCTACAAAAAGGACCGCAAAAAGGTTTTATTCAAATATTAGGAGTTCAAATAATTGATTAGGAGCTTTTCAACACAATTATATTGCAAAACCTCAATTTATGTACTTTTTACTCAGTTAAAATTCCAACGGGTCCATTGAAAGGCCCATTTAGACCTGCTCGTCCGAAACCTCTACAAAAAGGACCGCAAAACAAGTTTTAATAAAATATTAGGAGTTCAAATGACTGATTAGAAGCTTTTAAACAAAATTATATTGAAAAACCGCAATTTTTGTACTTTATACTCAGTTAAAATTCCAACGGGTCCATTGAAAGGCCCATTTCGACCCGCTCGTCTGAAACCTCTACAAAAAGGACTGCAAAACAAGTTTTAATCAAATTTTAGGAGTTTATGTAATTGATTAGGAGCTTTTCAACACAATTATATTGTAAAACATTAATTTTTGTACTGTTTACTCAGTTAAAATTCCAACGGGTCCATTGAAAGGCCCATTTAGACCTGCTCGTCCGAAACCTCTACAAAAAGGACCGCAAAAATGTTTTATTCAAATATTAGGAGTTCAAATAATTGATTAGGAGCTTTTAAACACAATTATATTGAAAAACCTCAATTTTATACTTTTTATTCAGATAAAATTCCAACGGGTCCATTGAAAGGCCCATTTAGACCTGCTCGTCCGAAACCTCTACAAAAAGGACCGCAAAAAGGTTTTATTCAAATATTAGGAGTTCAAATAATTGATTAGGAGATTTTCAACACAATTATATTGCAAAACCTCAATTTCTGTACTTTTTACTCAGTTAAAATTCCAACGAGTCCATTGAAAGGCTTATTTTGACCTGCTCGTCCGAAACCTCTACAAAAAGGACCGCAAAACAAGTTTTAATAAAATATTAGGAGTTCAAATGATTGATTAGAAGTTTTTAAACACAATTATATTGAAAAACCGCACTTTCTGTACTTTTTACTCAGTTAAAATTCCAAAGGGTCTATTGAGAGGCCCATTTCGACCCGCTCGTCCGAAACATCTACAAAAAGGACTGCAAAACAAGTTTTAATCAAATTTTAGGAGTTTATGTAATTGATTAGGAGCTTTTCAACACAATTATATTGTAAAACCTCAATTTTTGTACTTTTTACTCAGTTAAAATTCTAACGGATCCATTGAAAGGCCCATTTAGACCTGCTCGTCCAAAACCTCTACAAAAAGGACCGCAAAAATGTTTTATTCATATATTAGGAGTTCAAATAATTGATTAGGAGCTTTTAAACACAATTTTATTGAAAAACCTCAATTTTATACTTTTTATTCAGATAAAAATCCAACGGGTCCATTGAAAGGCCCATTTAGACCTGCTCGTCCGAAACCTCTACAAAAAGGACCGCAAAAAGGTTTTATTCAAATATTTGGAGTTCAAATAATTGATTAGGAACTTTTCAACACAATTATATTGCAAAACCTCAATTTCTGTACTTTTTACTCAGTTAAAATTCCAACGGGTCCATTGAAAGGCCCATTTAGACCTGCTCGTCCGAAACCTCTACAAAAAGGACCGCAAAACAAGTTTTAATAAAATATTAGGAGTTCAAATGATTGATTAGGAGCTTTTAAAAACAATTATATTGAAAAACCGCAATTTTTGAACTTTTTACTTAGTTAAAATTCCAACGGGTCTATTGAAAGCCCCATTTCGACCCGCTCGTCCGAAACCTCTACAAAAAGGACTGCAAAACAAGTTTTAATCAAATTTTAGGAGTTCATGTAATTGATTAGGAGCTTTTTAACACAATTATATTGTAAAACCTCGATTTCTGTACTTTTTACTCAGTTAAAATTCCAACGGGTCCATTAAAAGGCCCATTTAGACTTGCTCGTCCGAAACCTCTACAAAAAGGACCGCAAAAATGTTTTATTCAAATATTAGGAGTTCAAATAATTGATTAGGAGCTTTTAAACACAATTATATTGAAAAACCTCAATTTTATACTTTTTACTCAGATAAAATTCCAACGGGCCCATTGAAAGGCCCATTTAGACCTGCTCGTCCGAAACCTCTACATAAAGGACCGCAAAAAGGTTTTCTTCAAATATTAGGAGTTCAAATAATTGATTAGAAGCTTTTCAACTCAATTCTATTGCAAAACCTCAATTTCTGTACTTTTTACTCAGATAAAATTCCAACGGGTCCATTGAAAGGCCCATTTAGACCTGCTCGTCCGAAACCTCTACAAAAAGGACCGCAAAAATGTTTTATTCAAATATTAGGAGTTCAAATAATTGATTAGGAGCTTTTAAACACAATTATATTGCAAAACCTCAATTTTATACTTTTTACTCAGATAAAATTCCAACGGGTCCATTGAAAGGCCCATTTAGACATGCTCGTCCGAAACCTCTACAAAAAGGACCGCAAAAAGGTTTTATTCAAATATTAGGAGTTCAAATAATTGATTAGGAGCTTTTCAACACAATTATATTGCAAAACCTCAATTTCTGTACTTTTAACTCAGTTAAAATTCCAACGGGTCCATTGAAAGGCCCATTTCAACCCGCTCGCCCGAAACCTCTACAAAAAGGACTGCAAAACAAGTTTTGATCAAATTTTAGGAGTCCATGTAATTGATTAGGAGCTTTTCGACATAATTATATTGTAAAACCACAATTTCTGTACTTTTTACTCAGTTAAAATTCCAACGGGTCCATTGAAAGGCCTATTTCGACCCGCTCGTCCGAAACATCTACAAAAAGGACTGCAAAACAAGTTTTAATCAAATTTTAGGAATTCATGTAATTGATTAGTACCTTTTCAACACAATTATATTGCAAAACCGCAATTTCTGTACTTTTTACTCAGTTAAAATTCCAACGGGTCCATTGAAAGGCCCATTTAGACCTGCTCGTCCGAAACCTCTACAAAAAGGACCGCAAAACAAGTTTTAATCAAATATTAGGAGTTCAAATAATTGATTAGGAGCTTTTCAACACAATTATATTGCAAAACCGCAATTTCTGTACTTTTTACTCAGTTAAAATTCCAACGGGTCTCTCTGGTACATCCGCTATCTCTATTTCTTCATAGATTCTTATGCATTTTTTCATACATATATACCAACATAATATGGGATAGTACTATTTACAGAAGAAGGAAAGTTGTTTTTTTTTTTTCCTTCTTTTGTTTTTGTTTCCTTCTGGGTTTTGTTTGTACTTCGTTTGCTTAGTTTCGTGTTTCAGCTTAATGGGTTGTTTTAATCTAACTGGGGATATGTTTTTTTAGCTGTCTCTACTTTCATGATCATTTCTTACTTCCCATGAATGTGGAAGCATGTGAATATGAATATCATGACGCATGCATGCATGTTGACATGAGCTTTTCTTGCATGATGACACCTGAATTAAAAATTTAAAGAAGATGGAGGGTTTCTTTGAAATTTTCACATTGTTAGCTTTTACTGCTCTATTACCCCCCCCCCCCCCCCCTCCATTTCTGCAAAATAAGTTGCTTCCATTTTGTTCTCTTTTTTTGTCAAATTAGTCACTGAATGCTTAAATGTGTTCCTAATTGTTATCTTGTATTTGATTCGAAATTCAATTGAGCTTACATACACTGCAATGTCTGGAATGATTTCTGAAAATTGTAGAATTTGGTCACCTGTTACTAAAATTTGGAATTATTTGCTAAACAAGTTCTTTCTAATATCTTGTTTCAAATTCAAAATTCACGAATAGAAATGCATTCTCGAAGATAGTTGGATTTCTAGGCTTCAAATATGGTATCTTTTTATACAGTTTGCCTTATATATCTGCCTAACCATTGGTTTCTTGTATCTTATATGGTCATATGAAATGATAATGGTATATATCTAATGGCTTCTGCATTGTCTTGTACTTCTACTTCCCGCCTTCGAACTTCCGGAGGGGGAATTCTATAATTTCCTTTCTCTTGTTTCTTTTCATTTTCCGCCTTTGATTAAAACCATTTGTGTTGTTCCTGCCTTATTTAGTTACAACTCAATTAGCTCATAATATAGCTGTTTATCTTTTAGTTCACGTGTGAATATGATTTTGGAAGATTTGAGTTTTCGAAATTTAACATAAGCTAGTTTTAAATCAGCATGAAGGTGAACCATGGAGCCATCTTCTTCTGTGCACTTCTTTTTGGTACTATGAATGTTGTATGGCTTCTGAACGGATACTGATGGATGTTAATCCGGGTAACAAACTACATTGTGCTGCAAAAGATGCAGTTGACAAGGAGAAGACGATTCCCTTGGATACCTCGGATGGGAGGAGTTCGAGGTACATGAATAAGTGCGAAGAGAGCATCGATAACATGGAGGTTGTGATGCAAAAACAAAATAAGGCTCCTGAGGATGTCGAGGTTGATATAATTGGATGTACAAATAATAATGAAACCTCAACAGTTAAAATTGAGTATCTGGATGCAACTGAATGTTCCAGCTCATTTGCTGATACCACATCTGATACCGATAAATGTTCTGGACTGACTGATGCTGAAGTGGAATCCCAGTTTGTTGGTGATGCTGCTTTTGCATCTGCTTACGAACCATTTAGTAGCGCGTTTCATATGAGGAAGAAGAGGTTGACAAGTCATTGGAGGAACTTCATTCGGCCTCTCATGTGGCGCTGCAAATGGGCAGAACTGAGAATCAAACAAATCGAGTCTCAAGCAGGAAAATACACCAGAGAACTTTCAGCATACAATCAGAGGAAGTTTCCCGGAATTGATCAACCTGCTCTGGATGGTTCTGGTTCAAAGTCATTGCCATTTTCTAGTCAGTATAGCTGTAAAAAGGCCATAAAGCGGAGGAGACGAAAGAGAATTGAAGAAGCAACTGATATAGCATCATACATGTCATGTCATAACTTTTTTTCCTATTTTGAAAACAGGAAAACCATTGCAGATGGTGCTTATATTGCCGATGATTTTCCCAAACCAGCTGATATGGACCGACATACAGATTGCAATGATAAATCCGGAATTAATAACGATCAATTGCTTTTCGAGTTCAGAGATGAAAATAATTCCTTGGAGCAAGTCCTTAGGAGGATTGAAATTGTGTATGCTAAGGTTCAAAAACTCAGGAATCAACTTGATCAAGTGATGTCCAAAAATGTTTCCAAGTTTTCTTCCTCTGAGAATTTGAGCCTTCTTGCTGCTTGTGATGCTCAAACCAGCTCCGCTCCTAGCCATACATTTTCAGCTGGCAACGGAGACACAATTTCCGTTGAACCTGCATTTAACACAACTCAACAAAGTTCCGAATATGCTGGAGATATGGTTATGCCTGCAAGTGCCGTTTCAAGTTACGGAGAGGCTTTCCATGTTCCTGATATAATCGAAAGCACTGTTGGATTATTGTCATCTGCTGAAGTTACATGCCACCAGCCACAATTTGTAGACTCGTGCGAAGATGTAAGCCCTCTTAACATACAGCACTTACATGTGTATTTTTGGCTCATGTTTTGCCAGATATGATAATGCCATCAATTTTACTTTGAACTGGAAGTAAGATATTGTTAAGCTTAACTGATCTGCATTTTATTTCCCCTAGATATATGATAGTTATTTTATATTTTCAAAAAAAAAATTCCAACGGGTCCATTGAAAGGCCCATTTCGACCCGCTCGTCCGAAACCTCTACAAATAATTGATAAGGAGCTTTTAAACACAATTATATTGAAAAACCTCAATTTTATACTTTTTATTCAGTTAAAATTCCAACGGGTCCATTGAAAGGCCCATTTAGACCTGCTCGTCCGAAACCTATACAAAAAGGACCGCAATAATGTTTTATTCAAATATTAGGAGTTCAAATAATTGATTAGGAGCTTTTGAACACAATTATATTGCAAAAGCTCAATTTCTGTACTTTTTACTCAGTTAAAATTCCAACGGGTCCATTGAAAGGCCTATTTAGACCTTCTCGTCCGAAACCTCTACAAAAAGGACCGCAAAACAAGTTTTAATAAAATATTAGGAGTTCAAATAATTGATTAGGAGCTTTTAAACACAATTATATTGAAAAACCGCAATTTCTGTACTTTTCACTCAATTAAAATTCCAACGGGTCCATTGAAAGGCCCATTTCGACCTGCTCGTCCGAAACCTCTACAAAAAGGACTGCAAAACAAGTTTTAATCAAATTTTAGGAGTTAATGTAATTGATTAGGAGCTTTTCAACACAATTATATTGTAAAACCTCAATTTATGTACTTTTTACTAAGTTAAAATTCCAACGGGTCCATTGAAAGGCCCATTTAGACCTGCTCGTCTGAAACCTCCACAAAAAGGACCGCAAAAATGTTTTCTTCAAATATTAGGAGTTCAAATAATTGATTAGGAGCTTTTAAACACAATTATATCGAAAAACCTCAATTTTATACTTTTTACTCAGATAAAATTCCAACGGGTCCGTTGAAAGGCCCATTTAGACCTGCTCGTCCGAAACCTCTACAAAAAGGACCGCAAAATTTTTTTATTCAAATATTAGGAGTTCAAATAATTGATTAGGAGCTTTTCAACACAATTATATTGCAAAACCTCAATTTTTGTACTTTTTACTCAGTTAAAATTCCAACGGGTCCATTGAAAGGCCCATTTCGAACATCTCGTCCGAAACCTCTACAAAAAGGCCCGCAAAACAAGTTTTAATCAAACTTTAGGAGTTCATGTAATTGATTAGAAGCTTTTGAACACAATTACATTGCAAAACCTCAATTTCTGTACTTTTTACTCAGTTAAAATTCCAACGGGTCCATTGAAAGGCCCATTTCGAACCTCTCGTTCGAAACCTCTACAAAAAGGCCCGCAAAACAAGTTTTAATCAAACTTTAGGAGTTCATGTAATTGATTAGAAGCTTTTCAACACAATCACATTGCAAAACCTCAATTTCTGTACTTTTTACTCAGTTAAAATTCCAACGGGTCCATTGAAAGGCCCATTTAGACCTGCTCGTCCGAAACCTCTACAAAAAGGACCGCAAAAAGGTTTTCTTCAAATATTAGGATTTCAAATAATTGATTAGGAGCTTTTCAACACAATTATATTGCAAAATCTCAATTTCTGTACTTTTTACTTAGTTAAAATTCCAACGGGTCCATTGAAAGGCCCATTTAGACCTGCTCGTCCGAAACCTCTCTACAAAAAAGACCGCAAAAATGTTTTATTCAAATATTAGGAGTTCAAATATTTGATTAGTTAAAATTCCAGCGGGTCCGTTGAAAGGCCCATTTCGACCTGCTCGTCCGAAACATCTAATAAATGACTGCAAAACAAGTTTTAATCAAATTTTAGGAATTCATGTAATTGATTAGGAGCTTTTCAACACAATTATATTGCAAAACCTCAATTTCTGTACTTTTTACTCAGTTAAAATTCCAATGGGTGCATTGAAAGGCCCATTTCAACCCGCTCGTCCGAAACCTCTACAAAAAGGACTGCAAAACAAGTTTTAATCAAATTTTAGGAGTTCATGTAATTGATTAAGAGCTTTTCAACACAATTATATTGCAAAACCTCAATTTCTGTACTTTTTACTCAGTTAAAATTCCAACGGGTCCATTGAAAGGCCCATTTCGACCCGCTCGTCCTAAACCTCTACAAAAAGGACTGCAAAAACAAGTTTTAATCAAATTTTAGGAGTTCATGTAATTGATTAGGAGCTTTTCAACACAATTATATTCTAAAACCTCAATTTCTGTACTTTTTACCCAGTTAAAATTCCAACGGGTCCATTGAAAGGCCCATTTAGACCTGCTCGTCCAAAACCTCTACAAAAAGGACCGCAAAAATGTTTTATTCAAATATTAGCAGTTCAAATAATTGATTAGGAGCTTTTAAACACAATTATATTGAAAAACCTCAATTTTATACTTTTTACTCAGATAAAATTCCAACGGGTCCATTGAAAGGCCCATTTAGACCTGCTCGTCTGAAACCTCTACCAAAAGGACCGCAAAAAGGTTTTATTCAAATATTAGGAGTTCAAATAATTGACTAGGAGCTTTTCAACACAATTATATTGCAAAACCTCAATTTCTGTACTTTTTACTCAGTTAAAATTCTAACGGGTCCATTGAAAGGCCCATTTAGATCTCCTCGTCCGAAACCTCTACAAAAAGGATCACAAAAATGTTTTATTCAAATATTAGGAGTTCAAATAATCGATTAGGAGCTTTTCAGCACATTTATATTGCAAAAACTCAATTTCTGTACTTTTTAGTCAGTTAAAATTCCAACGGGTCCATTGAAAGGCCCATTTCGACCCGCTCGTCTGAAACCTCTACAAAAAGGACTGCAAAACAAGTTTTAATCAAATTTCAAGAGTTCATGTAATTGATTAGGAGCTTTTCAACACAATTATATTGCCAAACCGCAATTTTTGTACTTTTTACTCAGTTAAAATTCCAACGGGTCCATTGAAAGACCCATTTCGACCCGCTCGTCCGAAACCTCTACAAACGATTGATTAGGAGCTTTTAAACACAATTATATTGAAAAACCTCAATTTTATACTTTTTATTCAGTTAAAATTCGAACGGGTCCATTGAAAGGCCCATTTAGACCTGCTCGTCCGAAACCTCTACAAAAAGGACCGCAAAAATGTTTTATTCAAATATTAGGAGTTCAAATAATTGATTAGGAGCTTTCCAACACAATTATATTGCAAAACCTCAATTTCTGTACTTTTTACTCATTTAAAATTCCAACGAGTCTATTTAAAGGCGCATTTCGACCCGCTCGTCCGAAACCTCTACAAAAAGGACTGCAAAACAAGTTTTAATCAAATTTTAGGAGTTCATGTAATTGATTAGGATCTTTTCAACACAATTGTATTGCAAAACCTCAATTTATGTACTTTTTACTCAGTTAAAATTCCAACGGGTCCATTGAAATGCCCATTTCGACCCGCTCGTCTGAAACCTCTACAAAAAGTACCGAAAAATGTTTTATTCAAATATTAGGAGTTCAAATAATTGATTAGGAGCTTTTCAACACAATTATATTGCAAAACCTCAATTTCTGTACTTTTTACTCAGTTAAAATTCCAACTGGTCCATTGAAAGGCCCATTTAGACCTGCTCGTCCGAAACCCCTACAAAAAGGACCACAAAAATGTTTTATTCAAATATTAGGAGTTCAAATAATTGATTAGGAGCTTTTCAACACAATTATATTGCGAAACCTCAATTTCTGTACTTTTTACTCAGTTAAAATTCCAACGGGTCCATTGAAAGGCCCATTTCGACCCGCTCGTCCGAAACATCTACAAAAAGAACTACAAAACAAGTTTTAATCAAATTTTAGGAGTTCATGTAATTGATTAGGAGCTTTTCAACACAATTATATTGCAAAACCTTAATTTCTGTACTTTTTACTCAATTAAAATTCCAACGGGTCCATTGAAAGGCAGATTTCGACCCGCTCGTCCGAAACCTCTACAAAAAGGACTACAAAACAAGTTTTAACCAAATATTAGGAGTTCAAATAATTGATTAGGAGCTTTTCAACACAATTATATTGAAAAATCGAAATTTCTATACTTTTTACTAAGTTAAAATTCCAACGGGTCCATTGAAAGGCTCATTTCGACCCGCTCGTCCGAAACCTCTACAAAAAGGACTGCAAAACAAGTTTTAATCAGATTTTAGGAGTTCATGTAATTGATTAGGAGCTTTTCAACACAATTATATTGCAAAACCGCAATTTCTGTACTTTTTACTCAGTTAAAATTCCAACGGGTCCATTGAAAGGCCCATTTCGACCCGCTCGTCCGAAACCTCTACAAATAATTGATTAGGAGCTTTTAAACACAATTATATTGAAAAACCTCAATTTTATACTTTTTATTCAGTTAAAATTCCAACGGGTCCATAGAAAGGCCCATTTAGACATGATCGTCCGAAACCTCTACAAAAAGGACCGCAAAAATGTTTTATTCAAATATTAGGAGTTCAAATAATTGATTAGGAGCTTTTGAACACAATTATATTGCAAAACCTCAATTTCTGTACTTTTTACTCATTTAAAATTCCAACGGGTCCATTGAAAGGCCCATTTCGACCCGCTCGTCCGAAACCTCTACAAAAAGGACTGCAAAACAAGTTTTAATCAAATTTTAGGAGTTCACGTAATTGATTAGGAGCTTTTCAACACAATTACATTGCAAAACCGCAATTTCTATACTTTTTACTCAGTTAAAATTCCAACGTATCCATTGAAAGGCTCATTTAGACCTGCTCGTCCGAAAGCTCTACAAAAAGGACCGTAAAAATGTTATATTCAAATATTTGGAGTTCAAATAATTGATTAGGAGCTTTTCAACACAACTATATTGCAAAACCTCAATTTCTGTACTTTTTAATCAGTTAAAATTCCAACGGGTCCATTGAAAGGCCCATTTCGACCCGCTCGTCCGAAACATCTAACAAAGGACTACAAAACAAGTTTTAATAAAATTTTAGGAATTCATGTAATTGATTAGGAGCTTTTCAACACAATTATATTGCAAAACTGCAATTTCTGTACTTTTTACTCAGTTAAAATTCCAACGGGTCCATTGAAAGGCCCATTTAGACCTGCTCGTCCGAAACCTCTACAAAAAGGACCACAAAACAAGTTTTAATCAAATATTAGGAGTTCAAATAATTGATTAGGAGCTTTTCAACACAATTATATTTCAAAACCGCAATTTCTGTACTTTTTACTCATTTAAAATTCCAACGGGTCCATTGAAAGGCCTATTTCGACCCGCTCATCCGAAACCTCTACAAATAATTGATTAAGAGCTTTTAAACACAATTATATTGAAAAACCTCAATTTTATACTTTTTATTCAGTTAAAATTCCAACGGGTCCATTGAAAGGCCCATTTAGACCTGCTCGTCCGAATCCTCTACAAAAAGGACTGCAAAAAGGTTTTCTTCAAATATTAGGAGTTCAAATAATTGATTAGGAGTTTTTCAACACAATTATATTGCAAAACCTCAATATCTGTACTTTTTACTCAGTTAAAATTCCAACGGGTCCATTGAAAGGCCCTTTAGACCTGCTCGTCCGAAACCTCTACAAAAAGGACCGCAAAATTTTTTTATTCAAATATTAGGAGTTCAAATAATTGATTAGGAGCTTTTCAACACAATTATATTGCAAAACCTCAATTTCTGTACTTTTTACTTAGTTAAAATTCCAACGGGTCCATTGAAAGGCCCATTTCAACCCGCTCGTCCGAAACCTCTACAAAAATGACTGCAAAACAAGTTTTAATCAAATTATAGGAGTTCATGTAATTGATTAGGAGCTTTTCAACACAATTATATTGCAAAACCTCAATTTCTGTACTTTTTACTCAGTTAAAATTCCAACGGGTCCATTGAAAGGCTCATTTAAACCTGCTCGTCCGAAAGCTCTACAAAAAGGACCGTAAAAATGTTTTATTCAAATATTAGAAGTTCAAATAATTGATTAGGAGCTTTTAAACACAATTATATTGAAAAACCTCAATTTTATACTTTTTACTCAGATAAAATTCCAACGGGTCCATTGAAAGGCCCATTTAGACCTGCTCGTCAGAAACCTCTACCAAAAGGACCGCAAAAAGGTTTTATTCAAATATTAGGAGTTCAAATAATTGATTAGGAGCTTTTCAACACAATTATATTGCAAAACCTCAATTTCTGTACTTTTTACTCAGTTAAAATTCCAACGGGTCCATTGAAAGGCCCATTTCGACCCGCTCGTCCGAAACCTCTACAAAAAGGACCGCAAAAATGTTTTATTCAAATATTAGGAGTTCAAATAATTGATTAGGAGCTTTTCAACACAATTATATTGCAAAACCTCAATTTCTGTACTTTTTACTCAGTTAAAATTCCAACGGGTCCATTGAAAGGCCCATTTCGACCCGCTCGTCCGAAACCTCTACAAAATGGACTGCAAAACAAGTTTTAATCAAATCTCAGGAATTCATGTAATTGATTAGTAGCTTTTCAACAAAATTATATTGCAAAACCTCAATTTCTGTACTTTTTACTCGGTTAAAATTCCAACGGGACCATTGAAAGGCCCATTTCAACCCGCTCGTCCGAAACCTCTACAAAAAGGACTGCAAAACAAGTTTTAATCAAATTATAGGAGTTCATGTAGTTGATTAGGAGCTTTTCAACTCAATTATATTGCAAAACCTCAATTTCTGTACTTTTTACTCAATTAAAATTCCAACGGGTCCATTGAAAGGCCCATTTCAACCCGCTCGTCCTAAACCTCTACATAAAGGACTGCAAAACAAGTTTTAATAAAATTTTAGGAGTTCATGTAATTGATTAGGAGTTGTTCAAAAAAATTATATTGCAAAACCTCAATTTCTGTACTTTTTACTCAGTTAAAATTCTAACGGGTCCATTGAAAGGCCCATTTAGACCTGCTCATCCGAAACCTCGACAAAAAGGACCGCAAAAATAGTTTTAATCAAATTTTAGGAGTTCAAATAATTGATTATGAGCTTTTCAATACAATTATATTGAAAAACCACAATTTTATACCTTTTACTCAGTTAAAATTCCAACGGGCCATTGATAGGCCAATTTAGACCTGCTCGTCCGAAACCTCTACAAAAAGGGCCGCAAAAATGTTTTATTCAAATATTAGGAGTTCAAATAATTGATTAGGAGCTTTTCAACACAATTATATTGCAAAACCTCAATTTCTGTACTTTTTACTCAGTTAAAATTTCAACTGGTCCATTGAAAGGCCCATTTAGACCTGCTCGTCCGAAACCCCTACAAAAAGGACCACAAAAATGTTTTATTCAAATATTAGGAGTTCAAATAATTGATTAGGAGCTTTTCAACACAATTATATTGCGAAACCTCAATTTCTGTACTTTTTACTCAGTTAAAATTCCAACGGGTCCATTGAAAGGCCCATTTCGACCCGCTCGTCCGAAACATCTACAAAAAGAACTACAAAACAAGTTTTAATCAAATTTTAGGAGTTCATGTAATTGATTAGGAGCTTTTCAACACAATTATATTACAAAACCTTAATTTCTGTACTTTTTACTCAATTAAAATTCCAACGGGTCCATTGAAAGGCAGATTTCGACCCGCTCGTCCGAAACCTCTACAAAAAGGACTACAAAACAAGTTTTAACCAAATATTAGGAGTTCAAATAATTGATTAGGAGCTTTTCAACACAATTATATTGAAAAATCGAAATTTCTATACTTTTTACTAAGTTAAAATTCCAACGGGTCCATTGAAAGGCTCATTTCGACCCGCTCGTCCGAAACCTCTACAAAAAGGACTGCAAAACAAGTTTTAATCAGATTTTAGGAGTTCATGTAATTGATTAGGAGCTTTTCAACACAATTATATTGTAAAACCTCAATTTCTGTACTTTTTACTCAGTTAAAATTCCAACGGGTCCATTGAAAGGCCCATTTAGACCTGCTCGACCGAAACCTCCACAAAAAGGACCGCAAAAATGTTTTATTCAAATATTAGGAGTTCAAATAATTGATTAGGAGCTTTTAAATATAATTATTTTGAAAAACCTCAATTTTATACTTTTTACTCAGATAAAATTCCAACGGGTCCATTGAAAGGCCCATTTAGACCTGCTCGTCCGAAACCTCTACAAAAAGGACCGCATAAAGGTTTTATTCAAATATTAGGAGTTCAAATAATTGATTAGGAGCTTTTCAACACAATTATATTGCAAAACCTCAATTTCTGTACTTTTTACTCAGTTAAAATTCCAACGGGTCCATTGAAAGGCTCATTTAGACCTGCTCGTCCGAAAGCTCTACAAAAAGGACCGTAAAAATGTTTTATTCAAATATTATAAGTTCAAATAATTGATTAGGAGCTTTTAAACACAATTATATTGAAAAACCTCAATTTTATACTTTTTACTCAGATAAAATTCCAACGGGTCCATTGAAAGGCCCATTTAGACCTGCTCGTCAGAAACCTCTACCAAAAGGACCGCAAAAAGGTTTTATTCAAATATTAGGAGTTCAAATAATTGATTAGGAGCTTTTCAACACAATTATATTGCAAAACCTCAATTTCTGTACTTTTTACTCAGTTAAAATTCCAACGGGTCCATTGAAAGGCCCATTTTGACCCGCTCGTCCGAAACCTCTACAAAAAGGACCGCAAAAATGTTTTATTCAAATATTAGGAGTTCAAATAATTGATTAGGAGCTTTTCAACACAATTATATTGCAAAACCTCAATTTCTGTACTTTTTACTCAGTTAAAATTCCAACGGGTCCATTGAAAGGCCCATTTCGACCCGCTCGTCCGAAACCTCTACAAAATGGACTGCAAAACAAGTTTTAATCAAATCTCAGGAATTCATGTAATTGATTAGTAGCTTTTCAACAAAATTATATTGCAAAACCTCAATTTCTGTACTTTTTACTCGGTTAAAATTCCAACGGGTCCATTGAAAGGCCCATTTCAACCCGCTCGTCCGAAACCTCTACAAAAAGGACTGCAAAACAAGTTTTAATCAAATTATAGGAGTTCATGTAGTTGATTAGGAGCTTTTCAACTCAATTATATTGCAAAACCTCAATTTCTGTACTTTTTACTCAATTAAAATTCCAACGGGTCCATTGAAAGGCCCATTTCAACCCGCTCGTCCTAAACCTCTACATAAAGGACTGCAAAACAAGTTTTAATAAAATTTTAGGAGTTCATGTAATTGATTAGGAGTTGTTCAAAAAAATTATATTGCAAAACCTCAATTTCTGTACTTTTTACTCAGTTAAAATTCTAACGGGTCCATTGAAAGGCCCATTTAGACCTGCTCATCCGAAACCTCGACAAAAAGGACCGCAAAAATAGTTTTAATCAAATTTTAGGAGTTCAAATAATTGATTATGAGCTTTTCAATACAATTATATTAAAAAACCACAATTTTATACCTTTTACTCAGTTAAAATTCCAACGGGCCATTGATAGGCCAATTTAGACCTGCTCGTCCGAAACCTCTACAAAAAGGGCCGCAAAAATGTTTTATTCAAATATTAGGAGTTCAAATAATTGATTAGGAGCTTTTCAACACAATTATATTGCAAAACCTCAATTTCTGTACTTTTTACTCAGTTAAAATTTCAACTGGTCCATTGAAATGCCCATTTAGACCTGCTCGTCCGAAACCCCTACAAAAAGGACCACAAAAATGTTTTATTCAAATATTAGGAGTTCAAATAATTGATTAGGAGCTTTTCAACACAATTATATTGCAAAACCTCAATTTCTGTACTTTTTGCTCAGTTAAAATTCCAACGGGTCCATTGAAAGGCCCATTTCGACCCGCTCGTCCGAAACATCTACAAAAAGGACTACAAGACAAGTTTTAATCAAATTTTAGGAGTTCATGTAATTGATTAGGAGCTTTTCAACACAATTATATTGCAAAACCTTAATTTCTGTACTTTTTACTCAATTAAAATTCCAACGGGTCCATTGAAAGGCAGATTTCGACCCGCTCGTCCGAAACCTCTACAAAAAGGACTACAAAACAAGTTTTAACCAAATATTAGGAGTTCAAATAATTGATTAGGAGCTTTTCAACACAATTATATTGAAAAATCGTAATTTCTATACTTTTTACTAAGTTAAAATTCCAACGGGTCCATTGAAAGGCTCATTTCGACCCGCTCGTCCGAAAACTCTACAAAAAGGACTGCAAAACAAGTTTTAATCAGATTTTAGGAGTTCATGTAATTGATTAGGAGCTTTTCAACACAATTATATTGTAAAACCTCAATTTCTGTACTTTTTAGTCAGTTAAAATTCCAACGGGTCCATTGAAAGGCCCATTTAGACCTGCTCGACCGAAACCTCCACAAAAAGGACCGCAAAAATGTTTTATTCAAATATTAGGAGTTCAAATAATTGATTAGGAGCTTTTAAATATAATTATATTGAAAAACCTCAATTTTATACTTTTTACTCAGATAAAATTCCAACGGGTCCATTGAAAGGCCCATTTAGACCTGCTCGTCCGAAACCTCTACAAAAAGGACCGCATAAAGGTTTTATTCAAATATTAGGAGTTCAAATAATTGATTAGGATCTTTTCAACACAATTATATTGCAAAACCTCAATTTCTGTACTTTTTACTCAGTTAAAATTCCAATTGGTCCATTGAAAGGCCCATTTAGACCTGCTCGTCCGAAACCTCTACAAAAAGGACCGCAAAAATGTTTTATTCAAATATTAGGAGTTCAAATAATTGATTAGGAGCTTTTCAAATCAATTATATTGTAAAACCTCAATTTCTGTACTTTTTACTCAGTTAAAATTCCAACGGGTCCATTGAAAGGCCCATTTAGACCTGCTCGTCCGAAACCTCTACAAAAAGGACCGCAAAAATGTTTTATTCAAATATTAGGAGTTCAAATAATTGATTAGGAGCTTTTCAAATCAATTATATTGCAAAACCTCAATTTCTGTACTTTTTACTCAGTTAAAATTCCAACGGGTCCATTGAAAGGCCCATTTAGACCTGCTCGTCCGAAACCTCTACAAAAAGGACCGCAAAATTTTTTTATTCAAATATTAGGAGTTCAAATAATTGATTAGGAGCTTTTCAACACAATTATATTGCAAAACCTCAATTTCTGTACTTTTTACTCAATTAAAATTTCAACGGGTCCATTAAAAGGCCCATTTAGACCTGCTCGTCCGAAACCTCTACAAAAAGGACCACAAAAATGTTTTATTCAAATTTTAGGAGTTCAAATAATTGATTAGGAGCATTTAACACAATTATATTGCAAAACCTCAATTTCTGTACTTTTTACTCAATTAAAATTTCAACGGGTCCATTGAAAGGCCCATTTCGACCCGCTCGTCCGAAACCTCTACAAAAAGGACTGCAAAACAAGTTTTAATCAAATTTTAGGAGTTCACGTAATTGATTAGGAGCTTTTCAACACAATTACATTGCAAAACCGCAATTTCTATACTTTTTACTCAGTTAAAATTCCAACGCGTCCATTGAAAGGCCCATTTAGACCTGCTCGTCCGAAAGCTCTACAAAAAGGACCGTAAAAATGTTATATTCAAATATTTGGAGTTCAAATAATTGATTAGGAGCTTTTCAACACAACTATATTGCAAAACCTCAATTTCTGTACTTTTTAATCAGTTAAAATTCCAACGGGTCCATTGAAAGGCCCATTTCGACCCGCTCGTCCGAAACATCTAACAAAGGACTACAAAACAAGTTTTAATAAAATTTTAGGAATTCATGTAATTGATTAGGAGCTTTTCAACACAATTATATTGCAAAACTGCAATTTCTGTACTTTTTACTCAGTTAAAATTCCAACGGGTCCATTGAAAGGCCCATTTAGACCTGCTCGTCCGAAACCTCTACAAAAAGGACCACAAAACAAGTTTTAATCAAATATTAGGAGTTCAAATAATTGATTAGGAGCATTTCAACACAATTATATTTCAAAACCGCAATTTCTGTACTTTTTACTCTGTTAAAATTCCAACGGGTCCATTGAAAGGCCTATTTCGACCCGCTCGTCCGAAACCTCTACAAATAATTGATTAAGAGCTTTTAAACACAATTATATTGAAAAACCTCAATTTTATACTTTTTATTCAGTTAAAATTCCAACGGGTCCATTGAAAGGCCCATTTAGACCTGCTCGTCCGAATCCTCTACAAAAAGGACTGCAAAAAGGTTTTCTTCAAATATTAGGAGTTCAAATAATTGATTAGGAGTTTTTCAACACAATTATATTGCAAAACCTCAATTTCTGTACTTTTTACTCAGTTAAAATTCCAACGGGTCCATTGAAAGGCCCTTTAGACCTGCTCGTCCGAAACCTCTACAAAAAGGACTGCAAAAATTTTTTATTCAAATATTACGAGTTCAAATAATTGATTAGGAGCTTTTCAACACAATTATATTGCAAAACCTCAATTTCTGTACTTTTTACTTAGTTAAAATTCCAACGGGTCCATTGAAAGGCCCATTTCAACCCGCTCGTCCGAAACCTCTACAAAAATGACTGCAAAACAAGTTTTAATCAAATTATAGGAGTTCATGTAATTGATTAGGAGCTTTTCAACACAATTATATTGCAAAACCTCAATTTCTGTACTTTTTACTCAGTTAAAATTCCAACGGGTCCATTGAAAGGCCCATTTAGACCTGCTCGTCCGAAAGCTCTTCAAAAAGGACCGTAAAAATGTTTTATTCAAATATTAGAAGTTCAAATAATTGATTAGGAGCGTTTAAACACAATTATATTGAAAAACCTCAATTTTATACTTTTTACTCAGATAAAATTCCAACGGGTCCATTGAAAGGCCCATTTAGACCTGCTCGTCAGAAACCTCTACCAAAAGGACCGCAAAAAGGTTTTATTCAAATATTAGGAGTTCAAATAATTGATTAGGAGCTTTTCAACACAATTATATTGCAAAACCTCAATTTCTGTACTTTTTACTCAGTTAAAATTCCAACGGGTCCATTGAAAGGCCCATTTCGACCCGCTCGTCCGAAACCTCTACAAAAAGGACCGCAAAAATGTTTTATTCAAATATTAGGAGTTCAAATAATTGATTAGGAGCTTTTCAACACAATTATATTGCAAAACCTCAATTTCTGTACTTTTTACTCAGTTAAAATTCCAACGGGTCCATTGAAAGGCCCATTTCGACCCGCTCGTCCGAAACCTCTACAAAATGGACTGCAAAACAAGTTTTAATCAAATCTCAGGAATTCATGTAATTGATTAGTAGCTTTTCAACAAAATTATATTGCAAAACCTCAATTTCTGTACTTTTTACTCGGTTAAAATTCCAACGGGTCCATTGAAAGGCCCATTTCAACCCGCTCGTCCGAAACCTCTACAAAAAGGACTGCAAAACAAGTTTTAATCAAATTATAGGAGTTCATGTAGTTGACTAGGAGCTTTTCAACTCAATTATATTGCAAAACCTCAATTTCTGTACTTTTTACTCAATTAAAATTCCAACGGGTCCATTGAAAGGCCCATTTCAACCCGCTCGTCCTAAACCTCTACATAAAGGACTGCAAAACAAGTTTTAATAAAATTTTAGGAGTTCATGTAATTGATTAGGAGTTGTTCAAAAAAATTATATTGCAAAACCTCAATTTCTGTACTTTTTACTCAGTTAAAATTCTAACGGGTCCATTGAAAGGCCCATTTAGACCTGCTCATCCGAAACCTCGACAAAAAGGACCGCAAAAATAGTTTTAATCAAATTTTAGGAGTTCAAATAATTGATTATGAGCTTTTCAATACAATTATATTGAAAAACCACAATTTTATACCTTTTACTCAGTTAAAATTCCAACGGGCCATTGATAGGCCAATTTAGACCTGCTCGTCCGAAACCTCTACAAAAAGGGTCGCAAAAATGTTTTATTCAAATATTAGGAGTTCAAATAATTGATTAGGAGCTTTTCAACACAATTATATTGCAAAACCTCAATTTCTGTACTTTTTACTCAGTTAAAATTTCAACTGGTCCATTGAAAGGCACATTTAGACCTGCTCGTCCGAAACCCCTACAAAAAGGACCACAAAAATGTTTTATTCAAATATTAGGAGTTCAAATAATTGATTAGGAGCTTTTCAACACAATTATATTGCAAAACCTCAATTTCTGTACTTTTTACTCAGTTAAAATTCCAACGGGTCCATTGAAATGCCCATTTCGACCCGCTCGTCCGAAACATCTACAAAAAGGACTACAAAACAAGTTTTAATCAAATTTTAGGAGTTCATGTAATTGATTAGGAGCTTTTCAACACAATTATATTGCAAAACCTTAATTTCTGTACTTTTTACTCAATTAAAATTCCAACGGGTCCATTGAAAGGCAGATTTCGACCCGCTCGTCCGAAACCTCTACAAAAAGGATTACAAAACAAGTTTTAACCAAATATTAGGAGTTCAAATAATTGATTAGGAGCTTTTCAACACAATTATATTGAAAAATCGCAATTTCTATACTTTTTACTAAGTTAAAATTCCAACGGGTCCATTGAAAGGCTCATTTCGACCCGCTCGTCCGAAACCTCTACAAAAAGGACTGCAAAACAAGTTTTAATCAGATTTTAGGAGTTCATGTAATTGATTAGGAGCTTTTCAACACAATTATATTGTAAAACCTCAATTTCTGTTCTTTTTACTCAGTTAAAATTCCAACGGGTCCATTGAAAGGCCCATTTAGACCTGCTCGACCGAAACCTCCACAAAAAGGACCGCAAAAATGTTTTATTCAAATATTAGGAGTTCAAATAATTGATTAGGAGCTTTTAAATATAATTATATTGAAAAACCTCAATTTTATACTTTTTACTCAGATAAAATTCCAACGGGTCCATTGAAAGGCCCATTTAGACCTGCTCGTCCGAAACCTCTACAAAAAGGACCGCAAAAATATTTTATTCAAATATTAGGAGTTCAAATAATTGATTAGGAGCTTTTCAAATCAATTATATTGCAAAACCTCAATTTCTGTACTTTTTACTCAGTTAAAATTCCAACGGGTCCATTGAAAGGCCCATTTAGACCTGCTCATCCGAAACCTCTACAAAAAGGACCACAAAAATGTTTTATTCAAATATTAGGAGTTCAAATAATTGATTAGGAGCTTTTCAAATCAATTATATTGCAAAACCTCAATTTCTGTACTTTTTACTCAGTTAAAATTCCAACGGGTCCATTGAAAGGCCCATTTAGACCTGCTCGTCCGAAACCTCTACAAAAAGGACCGCAAAAATGTTATATTCAAATATTTGGAGTTCAAATAATTGATTAGGAGCTTTTCAACACAATTATATTGCAAAACCTCAATTTCTGTACTTTTTAATCAGTTAAAATTCCAACGGGTCCATTGAAAGGCCCATTTCGACCCGCTCGTCCGAAACATCTAAAAAAAGGACTACAAAACAAGTTTTAATAAATTTTTGGAATTCATGTAATTGATTAGGAGCTTTTCAACACAATTATATTGCAAAACTGCAATTTCTGTACTTTTTACTCAGTTAAAATTCCAACGGGTCCATTGAAAGGCCCATTTAGACCTGCTCGTCCGAAACCTCTACAAAAAGGACCGCAAAACAAGTTTTAATCAAATTTTAGGAGTTCAAATAATTGATTAGGAACTTTTCAACACAATTATATTGCAAAAGCTAAATTTTTGTACTTTTTACTCAATTTAATTCCAACGGGGCCATTGAAAGGCCCATTTAGACCCGCTCGTCCGAAACCTCTACAAAAAGGACCGCAAAAATGTTTTATTCAAATATTAGGAGTTCAAATAATTGATTAGGAGCTTTTCAACACAATTATACTGCAAAACCTCAATTTTATACTTTTTACTCAGTTAAAATTCAAACGGGCCCATTGAAAGGCCCATTTAGACCTGCTCGTCCGAAACCTCTACAAAAAGGTTCGCAAAATAGTTTTAATCAAATTTTAGGAGTTCAAATAATTTATTAGGAGCTTTTCAACACAATTATATTGCAAAACCTCAATTTTTTTGTAACCCCCTTAACCCGGCCTAGACGGTTGACCCGAATTAAGAAAGTCACACGGGGAAAACCAAAGTCAACCTGAAAGTCAACCTTGATTAACGACCCTTTTTTTTCCTTTTAATCTTATCTAGATGCACATTAACCCTAATTGTGATCACACAAACAACATACTCAAATATCACAAACATCAGAGATCAAACAGGGACCCAATTGAACAAATTACAACTTTAGGGACCAAATTGTAATTTCTGATAAATTAAAGGACTTAACCCAAATTAATCTTACCAACTTGAAATTAGTCAGGTTTCATGCTTCTCTGTGAAATTTCAGCTCAAAAGGACTTCTCAAACTCATACAATTGCACAAACAAGATTCAGGACCAAAACGCAAACATTTCAAAACATATAACTGCCCATGTCAGCCCCCAACGGTCGACCGTTCCGAAACAGGTTGACCCTGTTCCGAAACGCAGGCCGTTCCGAAACCAGTTCCGCAACGGGGGTCTGGCAGAGACCAAACCGTTTCGAAACGGTGCACCCCGTTTCGGACCCCTGGGTTCATTCCAGGCACCCGTTCCGAAACGGTGCACACTGTTCCGAAACGCCTGCTCAGATTTCAGCAACTAGCATACCAAAACATGCAATTGATCATTCAAATCAATTATATTGCAAAACCTCAATTTCTGTACTTTTTACTCAGTTAAAATTCCAACGGGTCCATTGAAAGGCCAATTTAGACTTGCTCGTCCGAAACCTCTACAAAAAGGACCGCAAAAATGTTTTATTCAAATATTAGGAGTTCAAATAATTGATTAGGAGCTTTTCAAATCAATTATATTGCAAAACCTCAATTTCTGTACTTTTTACTCAGTTAAAATTCCAACGGGTCCATTGAAAGGCCCATTTAGACCTGCTCGTCTGAAACCTCTACAAAAAGGACCGCAAAAATGTTTTATTCAAATATTAGGAGTTCAAATAATTGATTAGGAGCTTTTCAAATCAATTATATTGCAAAACCTCAATTTCTGTACTTTTTACTCAGTTAAAATTCCAACGGGTCCATTGAAAGGCCCATTTAGACCTGCTCGTCCGAAACCTCTACAAAAAGGACCGCAAAATTTTTTTATTCAAATATTAGGAGTTCAAATAATTGATTAGGAGCTTTTCAACACAATTATATTGCAAAACCTCAATTTCTGTACTTTTTACTCAATTAAAATTTCAACGGGTCCATTAAAAGGCCCATTTAGACCTGCTCGTCCGAAACCTCTACAAAAAGGACCGCAAAAATGTTTTATTCAAATTTTAGGAGTTCAAATAATTGATTAGGAGCATTTAACACAATTATATTGCAAAGCCTCAATTTCTGTACTTTTTACTCAGTTAAAATTCCAACGGGTCCATTGAAAGGCCCATTTAGACCTGCTCGTCCGAAACCTCTACAAAAAGGACCGCAAAAATGTTTT
The DNA here is from genome assembly GCA_958450335.1 of Hibiscus tridactylites. Taxonomy (NCBI): domain Eukaryota; kingdom Viridiplantae; phylum Streptophyta; class Magnoliopsida; order Malvales; family Malvaceae; genus Hibiscus; species Hibiscus tridactylites. The sequence goes on from CAUDLX010000086.1 coordinate 165,708, forward strand.
ATTCAAATATTACGAGTTCAAATAATTGATTAGGAGCTTTTTAAATCAATTATATTGCAAAACCTCAATTTCTGTACATTTTACTCAGTTAAAATTCCAACGGGTCCATTGAAAGGCCCATTTAGACCTGCTCGTCCGAAACCTCTACAAAAAGGACCACAAAAATGTTTTATTCAAATTTTAGGAGTTCAAATAATTGATTAGGAGCTTTTCAACACAACTATATTGCAAAACCTCAATTTCTGTACTTTTTAATCAGTTAAAATTCCAACGGGTCCATTGAAAGGCCCATTTCGACCCGCTCGTCCGAAACATCTAACAAAGGACTACAAAACAAGTTTTAATAAAATTTTAGGAATTCATGTAATTGATTAGGAGCTTTTCAACACAATTATATTGCAAAACTGCAATTTCTGTACTTTTTACTCAGTTAAAATTCCAACGGGTCCATTGAAAGGCCCATTTAGACCTGCTCGTCCGAAACCTCTACAAAAAGGACCACAAAACAAGTTTTAATCAAATATTAGGAGTTCAAATAATTGATTAGGAGCATTTCAACACAATTATATTTCAAAACCGCAATTTCTGTACTTTTTACTCTGTTAAAATTCCAACGGGTCCATTGAAAGGCCTATTTCGACCCGCTCGTCCGAAACCTCTACAAATAATTGATTAAGAGCTTTTCAACACAATTATATTGAAAAACTGCAATTTCTGTACTTTTTACTCAGTTAAAATTCCAACGGGTCCATTGAAAGGCCCATTTAGACCTGCTCGTCCGAATCCTCTACAAAAAGGACTGCAAAAAGGTTTTCTTCAAATATTAGGAGTTCAAATAATTGATTAGGAGTTTTTCAACACAATTATATTGCAAAACCTCAATTTCTGTACTTTTTACTCAGTTAAAATTCCAACGGGTCCATTGAAAGGCCCTTTAGACCTGCTCGTCCGAAACCTCTACAAAAAGGACCGCAAAAATTTTTTATTCAAATATTACGAGTTCAAATAATTGATTAGGAGCTTTTCAACACAATTATATTGCAAAACCTCAATTTCTGTACTTTTTACTTAGTTAAAATTCCAACGGGTCCATTGAAAGGCCCATTTCAACCCGCTCGTCCGAAACCTCTACAAAAATGACTGCAAAACAAGTTTTAATCAAATTATAGGAGTTCATGTAATTGATTAGGAGCTTTTCAACACAATTATATTGCAAAACCTCAATTTCTGTACTTTTTACTCAGTTAAAATTCCAACGGGTCCATTGAAAGGCCCATTTAGACCTGCTCGTCCGAAAGCTCTTCAAAAAGGACCGTAAAAATGTTTTATTCAAATATTAGAAGTTCAAATAATTGATTAGGAGCGTTTAAACACAATTATATTGAAAAAACCTCAATTTTATACTTTTTACTCAGATAAAATTCCAACGGGTCCATTGAAAGGCCCATTTAGACCTGCTCGTCAGAAACCTCTACCAAAAGGACCGCAAAAAGGTTTTATTCAAATATTAGGAGTTCAAATAATTGATTAGGAGCTTTTCAACACAATTATATTGCAAAACCTCAATTTCTGTACTTTTTACTCAGTTAAAATTCCAACGGGTCCATTGAAAGGCCCATTTCGACCCGCTCGTCCGAAACCTCTACAAAAAGGACCGCAAAAATGTTTTATTCAAATATTAGGAGTTCAAATAATTGATTAGGAGCTTTTCAACACAATTATATTGCAAAACCTCAATTTCTGTACTTTTTACTCAGTTAAAATTCCAACGGGTCCATTGAAAGGCCCATTTCGACCCGCTCGTCCGAAACCTCTACAAAATGGACTGCAAAACAAGTTTTAATCAAATCTCAGGAATTCATGTAATTGATTAGTAGCTTTTCAACAAAATTATATTGCAAAACCTCAATTTCTGTACTTTTTACTCGGTTAAAATTCCAACGGGTCCATTGAAAGGCCCATTTCAACCCGCTCGTCCGAAACCTCTACAAAAAGGACTGCAAAACAAGTTTTAATCAAATTATAGGAGTTCATGTAGTTGACTAGGAGCTTTTCAACTCAATTATATTGCAAAACCTCAATTTCTGTACTTTTTACTCAATTAAAATTCCAACGGGTCCATTGAAAGGCCCATTTCAACCCGCTCGTCCTAAACCTCTACATAAAGGACTGCAAAACAAGTTTTAATAAAATTTTAGGAGTTCATGTAATTGATTAGGAGTTGTTCAAAAAAATTATATTGCAAAACCTCAATTTCTGTACTTTTTACTCAGTTAAAATTCTAACGGGTCCATTGAAAGGCCCATTTAGACCTGCTCATCCGAAACCTCGACAAAAAGGACCGCAAAAATAGTTTTAATCAAATTTTAGGAGTTCAAATAATTGATTATGAGCTTTTCAATACAATTATATTGAAAAACCACAATTTTATACCTTTTACTCAGTTAAAATTCCAACGGGCCATTGATAGGCCAATTTAGACCTGCTCGTCCGAAACCTCTACAAAAAGGGTCGCAAAAATGTTTTATTCAAATATTAGGAGTTCAAATAATTGATTAGGAGCTTTTCAACACAATTATATTGCAAAACCTCAATTTCTGTACTTTTTACTCAGTTAAAATTTCAACTGGTCCATTGAAAGGCCCATTTAGACCTGCTCGTCCGAAACCCCTACAAAAAGGACCACAAAAATGTTTTATTCAAATATTAGGAGTTCAAATAATTGATTAGGAGCTTTTCAACACAATTATATTGCAAAACCTCAATTTCTGTACTTTTTACTCAGTTAAAATTCCAACGGGTCCATTGAAATGCCCATTTCGACCCGCTCGTCCGAAACATCTACAAAAAGGACTACAAAACAAGTTTTAATCAAATTTTAGGAGTTCATGTAATTGATTAGGAGCTTTTCAACACAATTATATTGCAAAACCTTAATTTCTGTACTTTTTACTCAATTAAAATTCCAACGGGTCCATTGAAAGGCAGATTTCGACCCGCTCGTCCGAAACCTCTACAAAAAGGATTACAAAACAAGTTTTAACCAAATATTAGGAGTTCAAATAATTGATTAGGAGCTTTTCAACACAATTATATTGAAAAATCGCAATTTCTATACTTTTTACTAAGTTAAAATTCCAACGGGTCCATTGAAAGGCTCATTTCGACCCGCTCGTCCGAAACCTCTACAAAAAGGACTGCAAAACAAGTTTTAATCAGATTTTAGGAGTTCATGTAATTGATTAGGAGCTTTTCAACACAATTATATTGTAAAACCTCAATTTCTGTTCTTTTTACTCAGTTAAAATTCCAACGGGTCCATTGAAAGGCCCATTTAGACCTGCTCGACCGAAACCTCCACAAAAAGGACCGCAAAAATGTTTTATTCAAATATTAGGAGTTCAAATAATTGATTAGGAGCTTTTAAATATAATTATATTGAAAAACCTCAATTTTATACTTTTTACTCAGATAAAATTCCAACGGGTCCATTGAAAGGCCCATTTAGACCTGCTCGTCCGAAACCTCTACAAAAAGGACCGCAAAAATATTTTATTCAAATATTAGGAGTTCAAATAATTGATTAGGAGCTTTTCAAATCAATTATATTGCAAAACCTCAATTTCTGTACTTTTTACTCAGTTAAAATTCCAACGGGTCCATTGAAAGGCCCATTTAGACCTGCTCATCCGAAACCTCTACAAAAAGGACCACAAAAATGTTTTATTCAAATATTAGGAGTTCAAATAATTGATTAGGAGCTTTTCAAATCAATTATATTGCAAAACCTCAATTTCTGTACTTTTTACTCAGTTAAAATTCCAACGGGTCCATTGAAAGGCCCATTTAGACCTGCTCGTCCGAAACCTCTACAAAAAGGACCGCAAAAATGTTATATTCAAATATTTGGAGTTCAAATAATTGATTAGGAGCTTTTCAACACAATTATATTGCAAAACCTCAATTTCTGTACTTTTTAATCAGTTAAAATTCCAACGGGTCCATTGAAAGGCCCATTTCGACCCGCTCGTCCGAAACATCTAAAAAAAGGACTACAAAACAAGTTTTAATAAATTTTTGGAATTCATGTAATTGATTAGGAGCTTTTCAACACAATTATATTGCAAAACTGCAATTTCTGTACTTTTTACTCAGTTAAAATTCCAACGGGTCCATTGAAAGGCCCATTTAGACCTGCTCGTCCGAAACCTCTACAAAAAGGACCGCAAAACAAGTTTTAATCAAATTTTAGGAGTTCAAATAATTGATTAGGAACTTTTCAACACAATTATATTGCAAAAGCTAAATTTTTGTACTTTTTACTCAATTTAATTCCAACGGGTCCATTGAAAGGCCCATTTAGACCCGCTCGTCCGAAACCTCTACAAAAAGGACCGCAAAAATGTTTTATTCAAATATTAGGAGTTCAAATAATTGATTAGGAGCTTTTCAACACAATTATACTGCAAAACCTCAATTTTATACTTTTTACTCAGTTAAAATTCAAACGGGCCCATTGAAAGGCCCATTTAGACCTGCTCGTCCGAAACCTCTACAAAAAGGTTCGCAAAATAGTTTTAATCAAATTTTAGGAGTTCAAATAATTTATTAGGAGCTTTTCAACACAATTATATTGCAAAACCTCAATTTTTTTGTAACCCCCTTAACCCGGCCTAGACGGTTGACCCGAATTAAGAAAGTCACACGGGGAAAACCAAAGTCAACCTGAAAGTCAACCTTGATTAACGACCCTTTTTTTTCCTTTTAATCTTATCTAGATGCACATTAACCCTAATTGTGATCACACAAACAACATACTCAAATATCACAAACATCAGAGATCAAACAGGGACCCAATTGAACAAATTACAACTTTAGGGACCAAATTGTAATTTCTGATAAATTAAAGGACTTAACCCAAATTAATCTTACCAACTTGAAATTAGTCAGGTTTCATGCTTCTCTGTGAAATTTCAGCTCAAAAGGACTTCTCAAACTCATACAATTGCACAAACAAGATTCAGGACCAAAACGCAAACATTTCAAAACATATAACTGCCCATGTCAGCCCCCAACGGTCGACCGTTCCGAAACAGGTTGACCCTGTTCCGAAACGCAGGCCGTTCCGAAACCAGTTCCGCAACGGGGGTCTGGCAGAGACCAAACCGTTTCGAAACGGTGCACCCCGTTTCGGACCCCTGGGTTCATTCCAGGCACCCGTTCCGAAACGGTGCACACTGTTCCGAAACGCCTGCTCAGATTTCAGCAACTAGCATACCAAAACATGCAATTGATCATTCAAATCAATTATATTGCAAAACCTCAATTTCTGTACTTTTTACTCAGTTAAAATTCCAACGGGTCCATTGAAAGGCCAATTTAGACTTGCTCGTCCGAAACCTCTACAAAAAGGACCGCAAAAATGTTTTATTCAAATATTAGGAGTTCAAATAATTGATTAGGAGCTTTTCAAATCAATTATATTGCAAAACCTCAATTTCTGTACTTTTTACTCAGTTAAAATTCCAACGGGTCCATTGAAAGGCCCATTTAGACCTGCTCGTCTGAAACCTCTACAAAAAGGACCGCAAAAATGTTTTATTCAAATATTAGGAGTTCAAATAATTGATTAGGAGCTTTTCAAATCAATTATATTGCAAAACCTCAATTTCTGTACTTTTTACTCAGTTAAAATTCCAACGGGTCCATTGAAAGGCCCATTTAGACCTGCTCGTCCGAAACCTCTACAAAAAGGACCGCAAAATTTTTTTATTCAAATATTAGGAGTTCAAATAATTGATTAGGAGCTTTTCAACACAATTATATTGCAAAACCTCAATTTCTGTACTTTTTACTCAATTAAAATTTCAACGGGTCCATTAAAAGGCCCATTTAGACCTGCTCGTCCGAAACCTCTACAAAAAGGACCGCAAAAATGTTTTATTCAAATTTTAGGAGTTCAAATAATTGATTAGGAGCATTTAACACAATTATATTGCAAAGCCTCAATTTCTGTACTTTTTACTCAGTTAAAATTCCAACGGGTCCATTGAAAGGCCCATTTAGACCTGCTCGTCCGAAACCTCTACAAAAAGGACCGCAAAAATGTTTTATTCAAATATTACGAGTTCAAATAATTGATTAGGAGCTTTTTAAATCAATTATATTGCAAAACCTCAATTTCTGTACATTTTACTCAGTTAAAATTCCAACGGGTCCATTGAAAGGCCCATTTAGACCCGCTCGTCCGAAACCTCTACAAAAAGGACCGCAAAAATGTTTTATTCAAATATTAGGAGTTCAAATAATTTATTAGGAGCTTTTCAAATCAATTATATTGCAAAACCTCAATTCTGTACTTTTTACTCAGTTAAAATTCCAACGGGTCCATTGAAAGGCCCATTTAGACCTGCTCGTGCGAAACCTCTACAAAAAGGACCGCAAAATTTTTTTATTCAAATATTAGGAGTTCAAATAATTGATTAGGAGCTTTTCAACACAATTATATTGCAAAACCTCAATTTCTGTACTTTTTACTCAATTAAAATTCTAACGGGTCCATTGAAAGGCCCATTTAGACCTGCTCGTCCGAAACCTCTACAAAAAGGACCGCAAAAATGTTTTATTCAAATATTAGGAGTTCAAATAATTGATTAGGAGATTTTCAACACAATTATATTGCAAAACGTCAATTTCTGTACTTTTTACTCATTTAAAATTCCAACGGGTCCATTGAAAGGCCTATTTCGACCCGCTCGTCCGAAACCTCTACAAAAACGACTGCAAAACAAGTTTTGATCAAATTTTAGGAGTTCATGTAATTGATAAGGAGCCATTCAACACAATTATATTGCAAAACCTCAATTTATGTACTTTTTACTCAGTTAAAATTCCAACGGGTCCATTGAAAGGCCCATTTAGACCTGCTCGTCCGAAACCTCTACAAAAAGGACCGCAAAAATGTTTTATTCAAATATTAGGAGTTCAAATAATTTATTAGGAGCTTTTCAACACAATTATATTGCAAAACCTCAATTTATGTACTTTTTACTCAGTTAAAATTTCAACGGGTCCATTGAGAGGCCCATTTCGACCTGCTCGTCTGAAACCTCTACAAAATGGACTGCAAAACAAGTTTTAATCAAATCTCAGGAATTCATGTAATTCATTAGTAGCTTTTCAACAAAATTATATTGCAAAACCTCAATTTCTGTACTTTTTACTCAGTTAAAATTCCAACGGGTTCATTGAAAGGCCCATTTCAACCCGCTCGTCCGAAACCTCTACAAAAAGGACTGCAAAACATTTTTAATCAAATTATAGGAGTTCATGTAATTGATTAGGAGCTTTTCAACTCAATTATATTGCAAAACCTCAATTTCTGTACTTTTTACTCAGTTAAAATTCCAACGGGTCCATTGAAAGGCCCATTTCAACCCGCTCGTCCTAAACCTCTACAAAAAGGACTGCAAAACAAGTTTTAATCAAATTTTAGGAGTTCTTGTAATTGATTAGGAGCTGTTCAACAAAATTATATTGCAAAACCTCAATTTCTGTACTTTTTACTCAGTTAAAATTCTAACGGGTCCATTGAAAGGCCCATTTAGACCTGCTCGTCCGAAACCTCTACAAAAAGGACCGCAAAAATATTTTATTCAAATATTAAGAGTTCAAATAATTGATTAGGAGCTTTTCAAATCAATTATATTGCAAAACCTCAATTTCTGTACTTTTTACTCAGTTAAAATTCCAACGGGTCCATTGAAAGGCCCATTTAGACCTGCTCATCCGAAACCTCTACAAAAAGGACCACAAAAATGTTTTCTTCAAATATTAGTAGTTCAAATAATTGATTAGGAGCTTTTAAAATCAATTATATTGCAAAACCTCAATTTCTGTACTTTTTACTCAGTTAAAATTCCAACGGGTCCATTGAAAGGCCCATTTAGACCTGCTCGTCCGAAACCTCTACAAAAAGGACCGCAAAAATGTTATATTCAAATATTTGGAGTTCAAATAATTGATTAGGAGCTTTTCAACACAATTATATTGCAAAACCTCAATTTCTGTACTTTTTAATCAGTTAAAATTCCAACGGGTCCATTGAAAGGCCCATTTCGACCCGCTCGTCCGAAACATCTAAAAAAAGGACTACAAAACAAGTTTTAATAAATTTTTGGAATTCATGTAATTGATTAGGAGCTTTTCAACACAATTATATTGCAAAACTGCAATTTCTGTACTTTTTACTCAGTTAAAATTCCAACGGGTCCATTGAAAGGCCCATTTAGACCTGCTCGTTCGAAACCTCTACAAAAAGGACCACAAAACAAGTTTTAATCAAATATTAGGAGTTCAAATAATTGATTAGGAGCTTTTCAACACAATTATATTTCAAAACCGCAATTTCTGTACTTTTTACTCTATTAAAATTCCAACGGGTCCATTGAAAGGCCTATTTCGACCCGCTCGTCCGAAAACTCTACAAATAATTGATTAAGAGCTTTTAAACACAATTATATTGAAAAACCTCAATTTTATACTTTTTATTCAGTTAAAATTCCAACGGGTCCATTGAAAGGCCCATTTAGACCTGCTCGTCCGAAACCTCTACAAAAAGGACCGCAAAAAGGTTTTCTTCAAATATTAGGAGTTCAAAAAATTGATTAGGAGCTTTTCAACACAATTATATTGCAAAACCTCAATTTCTGTACTTTTTACTCAGTTAAAATTCCAACGGGTCCATTGAAAGGCCCTTTAGACCTGCTCGTCCGAAACCTCTACAAAAAGGACCGCAAAAATTTTTTATTCAAATATTAGGAGTTCAAATAATTGATTAGGAGCTTTTCAACATAACTATATTGCAAAACCTCAATTTCTGTACTTTTTACTTAGTTAAAATTCCAACGGGTCCATTGAAAGGCCCATTTCGACCCGCTCGTGCGAAACATCTAAAAAATGGACTGCAAAACAAGTTTTAATCAAATTTTAGGAATTCATGTAATTGATTCGGAGCTTTTCAACACAATTATATTGCAAAACCTAATTTCTGTACTTTTTACTCAGTTAAAATTCCAACGGGTCCATTGAAAGGCCCATTGCAACCCGCTCGTCCGAAACCTCTACAAAAATGACTGCAAAACAAGTTTTAATCAAATTATAGGAGTTCATGTAATTGATTAGGAGCTTTTCAACACAATTATATTGCAAAACCTCAATTTCTGTACTTTTTACTTAGTTAAAATTCCAACGGGTCCATTGAAAGGCCCATTTAGACCTGCTCGTCCGAAAGCTCTACAAAAAGGACCGTAAAAATGCTTTATTCAAATATTAGGAGTTCAAATAACTGATTAGGAGCTTTTCAACACAATTATATTGCAAAACCTCAATTTCTGTACTTTTTACTCTGTTAAAATTCCAACGGGTCCATTGAAAGGCCCATTTCGACCCGCTCGTCTGAAACATCTACAAAAAGGACTGCAAAACAAGTTTTAATCAAATTTTAGGAATTCATGTAATTGATTAGGAGCTTTTCAACATAATTATATTGCAAAACCTCAATTTCTGTACTTTTTACTCAGTTAAAATTCCAACGGGTCCATTGAAAGGCCCTTTAGACCTGCTCGTCCGAAACCTCTACAAAAGGACCGCAAAATTTTTTTATTCAAATATTAGGAGTTCAAATAATTGATTAGGAGCTTTTCAACACAATTATATTGCAAAACCTCAATTTCTGTACTTTTTACTCAGTTAAAATTCCAACGGGTCCATTGAAAGGCCCATTTCAACCCGCTCGTCCGAAACCTCTACAAAAAGGACTGCAAAACAAGTTTTAATCAAATTTTAGGAGTTCATGTAAATGATTAGGAGCTTTTCAACACAATTATATTGCAAAACCTCAATTTCTGTACTTTTTACTCAGTTAAAATTCCAACGGGTCCATTGAAAGGCCCATTTCAACCCGCTCGTCCGAAATCTCTACAAAAATGACTGCAAAACAAGTTTTAATCAAATTATAGGAGTTCATGTAATTGATTAGGAGCTTTTCAACACAAATATATTGCAAAACCTCAATTTCTGTACTTTTTACTCAGTTAAAATTCCAACGGGTCCATTGAAAGGCCCATTTAGACCTGCTCGTCCGAAAGCTCTACAAAAAGGACCGTAAAAATGTTTTATTCAAATATTAGGAGTTCAAATAACTGATTAGGAGCTTTTCAACACAATTATATTGCAAAACCTCAATTTCTGTACTTTTTACTCTGTTGAAATTCCAACGGGTCCATTGAAAGGCCCATTTCGACCCGCTCGTCTGAAACATCTACAAAAAGGACTGCAAAACAAGTTTTAATCAAATTTTAGGAATTCATGTAATTGATTAGGAGCTTTTCAACATAATTATATTGCAAAACCTCAATTTCTGTACTTTTTACTCAGTTAAAATTCCAACGGGTCCATTGAAAGGCCCTTTAGACCTGCTCGTCCGAAACCTCTACAAAAAGGACCGCAAAAATTTTTTATTCAAATATTAGGAGTTCAAATAATTGATTAGGAGCTTTTCAACACAATTATATTGCAAAACCTCAATTTCTGTACTTTTTACTCAGTTAAAATTCCAACGGGTCCATTGAAAGGCCCATTTCAACCCGCTCGTCCGAAACCTCTACAAAAGGACTGCAAAACAAGTTTTAATCAAATTTTAGGTGTTCATGTAAATGATTAGGAGCTTTTCAACACAATTATATTGCAAAACCTCAATTTCTGTACTTTTTACTCAGTTAAAATTCCAACGGGTCCATTGAAAGGCCCATTTCGACCCGCTCGTCCTAAACCTTTACAAAAAGGACTGCAAAATAAGTTTTAATCAAATTTTAGGAGTTCATGTAATTGATTAGGAGCTTTTCAACACAATTATATTGTAAAACCTCAATTTATGTACTTTTTACTCAGTTAAAATTCCAACGGGTCCATTGAAAGGCCCATTTAGACCTGCTCGTCCGAAACCTCTACAAAAAGGACCGCAAAAATGTTTTGTTCAAATATTAGGAGTTCAAATAATTGATTAGGAGCTTTTAAACACAATTATATTGAAAAATCTCAATTTTATACTTTTTACTCAGATAAAATTCCAACAGGTCCATTGAATGGCCCATTTAGACCTGCTCGTCCGAAACCTCTACCAAAAGGACCGCAAAAATGTTTTCTTCATATATTAGGATTTCAAATAATTGATTAGGAGCTTTTCAACACAATTATATTGCAAAACCTCAATTTATGTACTTTTTACTCAGTTAAAATTTCAACGGGTCCATTAAAAGGCCTATTTCAACCCGCTCGTCCGAAACTTCTACAAAAAGGACTGCAAAACAAGTTTTAACCAAATTTTAGGAGTTCATGTAATTGATTAGGAGCTTTTCAACACAATTATATTGCAAAACCTCAATTTCTGTACTTTTTACTCAGTTAAAATTCCAACGGGTCCATTGAAAGGCCCATTTCGACCCGCTCGTCCTAAACCTCTACAAAAAGGACTGCAAAACAAGTTTTAATCAAATTTTAGGAGTTCATGTAATTGATTAGGAGCTTTTCAACACAATTATATTGCAAAACCTCAATTTCTGTACTTTTTACTCAGTTAAAATTCCAACGGGTCCATTGAAAGGCCCATTTAGACTTGCTCGTCCGAAACCTCTACAAAAAGAACCGCAAAAATGTTTTATTCAAATTTTAGGAGTTCAAATAATTGATTAGGAGCTTTTCAAAACAATTATATTGCAAAACCTCAATTTCTGTACTTTTTACCCAGTTAAAATTCCAACGGGTCCATTGAAAGGCCCATTTAGACCTGCTCGTCCGAAACCTCTACAAAAAGGACTGCAAAACAAGTTTTAATCAGATTTTAGGAGTTCATGTAATTGATTAGGAGCTTTTCAACACAATTATATTGCAAAACCTCAATTTCTGTACTTTTTACTCAGTTAAAATTCTAACGGGTCCATTGAAAGGCCCATTTAGACCTGCTCGTCCGAAACCTCTACAAAAAGGACCGCAAAAAGGTTTTCTTCAAATATTAGGATTTCAAATAATTGATTAGGAGCTTTTCAACACAATTATATTGCAAAATCTCAATTTCTGTACTTTTTACTTAGTTAAAATTCCAACGGGTCCATTGAAAGGCCCATTTAGACCTGCTCGTCCGAAACCTCTCTACAAAAAAGACCGCAAAAATGTTTTATTCAAATATTAGGAGTTCAAATATTTGATTAGGACCTTTTCAACACAATTATATTGCAAAACCTCAATTTTTGTACTTTTTACTTAGTTAAAATTCCAGCGGGTCCGTTGAAAGGCCCATTTCGACCCGCTCGTCTGAAATGTAACCCCCTCGTCCCGGTCTGGCCGGATGACCGGTCCGAGTGGGCCACACGGGGAAAACCGAAGCGAAACCCAAAGGGTTCCTCCTCGGTTAGCAACCCTAAATTTTTTTTTTCATTTTAATCTTGTCACATTCGAACCCCAAACCACATTCAAACACCCAAATTTTAATCTTGACTAGAGGCATATTAATTCCTATGTGTTTATCCCTTCCAAAAAGGCCAACAAGTCAAAACAGTGCAGTTTTAAGCAAAGGTTTCGAAACCTCCTCAAAAGGTTTCGAAACTTAGACTGGCAGTAAGGTCTGGAACCCAAATCTCACCCAAAGTTTCGAAACCTTGGGGAAGGTTTCGAAACCTTGGACCCTAGTTTCGAAACCTTTCGCAAAGGTCTCGAAACTTTGGTTGGCAGAATGTCCTGGAACCAATTTCTCACCAAAGGTTTCGAAACCTTGGGGAAGGTTTTGACCATAGTTTCGAAACCTACCCCAAAGGTTTCGAAACTTTGGCTGGCAGTGACCCCTGGAACCAAAATTCTCTGCAAAGGTTTCGAAACCTTACCCATGGTTTCGAAACCTTAGTGCAGGGGATCACTTACTGCTCAACCTAAGGACTTCCTAACTTTGAAAAACACTAAGATTCATGCATAGACACAAATAGAAGCTTAAAAAGGACCAAAGGCATGAATTAACACCCATAAGACTTGCACATACTATCATTTAAACAACCATACATGAGCCATACATAGCAATTAACATGAATCAAGGCATCCATACTTAACATTCATACAAAAAGCAATTCATGCATATATGGACATACAAGCATTACATGGAACTCAAAGGCCATAAAGGGCACAAGGAAAGCACATGAGGTTTGCACCATGACAAGGCAATCTAAACATCTAAAGGCATGCCACCATACCCAAACATTCATCATAGCATTCATGCATTACAAACCATAATCAATCCAAAGCATCAACATAAGGCATTAACAACATGTTGCCAACACAAAGGAGTCTAGATACAAGCTCCTAAAACACGTAACATTTCCCATTGCTAGACTACTACATTATTTAATAAACCATACTTGAGCAATTACCACACGCTTGGACGCCCTTTTCTTGCTCCTTGCTAACTCCAAGCTAAAGATCTGCATTGTCGGAAAAAGGAGAGCGTAAGCATAAAGCTTAGTGAGCGGAGCTCTAAAACATAACTACGACAATGCAGGGTTCAAAGCTTTCTTTAAAATAAAGGTCAATGCATACAAATCATCCAACGACCTAATCCTTCTACTAACATACAAGTTCAACCACAATTCAACAATATAGGCATTTAACATGGCATTACACTTCATGGTATGCATAAGGACATAATCCTAGATTAAAGCAAAACCATAAAAGAGAATGATATAGTGAGATACAACATGAACAATACATGGCATGCACAAGCATAACCAAAACACACACGGTGGGACTACACATCACCGTTTCGACTAGTAGTTTTCCAATGGGACTACACATCAAAGTACTCTTCTACTAGTCACTACCGGTGGGACTACACATCACCGGAGTCTTATACCATTCGCTACCGGCGGGACTACACATCACCGGAGCAACAACAACCATCACGTGAGGTTCGACACCAACCATGCAACACGATGCACAATTACTACCATACGACATGTACTCACTATACCATGCACAACCAAATCAAGATGTAACAAAAACCACAATTAGGCATCACTTACTACTTGGAACCTTACCGATCACAAATGGTCTTACTCACCATTTTCGTGCACAACTTGCACCAACTTACTCACACCTTACAAGGCATAACAACGTCACCATTATTACCATCATACATCATTAACGATATAATATTAAGCAATCATACTTCTTCCCAAATTATTTAAATTTCATGCTTGACAAAACATCACCACAAGTAATGAAAACAAATGGAAAAAGGAGAAATTAAAGAGGCAATTCACAACAACTTACTCTTGGGTTTAATTCGACTTTTCAAGCAAATTCTAAATTCTTTCAAAACCATCTTTGAACCAAAACATTACTTGAAAATGTTTTCACCTCCACATGCTAGAACCAACCCTTGAAATCAATTTAAAACATTAACCACTCACCTCATTTCCTTAAGCAAAACAAGCAAAGCCGACTCAAGCCTCCTCACTTCCGGATTCGATCCCAAAGCTTTACCAACGCAAATTCTTGCTTCTAATCGCCTCAACACAAGTAAATTAACCTCAAATCAGTCCACAACACAATGTAGCAAACCCGGAATACAATTCAAACTTCAAACACTTATTTTTCGAACCAAGATCAACCCCCAAAAAGCCATTCCCGAGCAGCCCCTTTGCACAGCCCAAAACCGATGATTCCCACTCTTTTAACACACCTAATAGCTTCCAAAACAACCCTTAACTATCATACAACCATCAACCCTCATTTTCCAACATAAAGCAGCCCTAAAACTCACTTCTAAACCCTCCTAAAACCCCTCCAAAACCCAAATACGAATTTCTCAATAAAACCAAGTAAAAATGATATATGTTGGACCATTCGGGCTACAAATAACACATGTAATGATAAGAATTTAAAAGCTTCAACATTGGACAGCAAAGTTAGGATTTTTAACTTAAAAGTTCAAAAACTCAAAACATGAAACAATGGGTTTTATGAAAAACTAAATACATGGAGAGAAAGAGGAAGGTGAGGACAGCTCAAAAGTACCATTACCTTTTAAAAATCATCAAGGATGAAGGATGGAGGAGATGAAATAGAAGCTTCAATGGTGGGAGGGGGTTTCACGTTAGATTTGTGTTTGAGAGGTAGAAGATGACACAATTTTGGGTGTTTGAAATTAAAAGGGTTTTTATTTTTACAAAACCACATATTTACGAAACTGCCATTAATGAAATGGCTATTGGGCTTGGGTTTAAAAATTGGGTCCAACACCTTTGTTTTATTTGTAAACAAAACCCGAACCATTATTTAATTTATTTAAATTATAAACCGAACCCGAATTATTAAAACATTATTTTCACCCGACCCCTAAACCCGGGTGTTACAACTCTCCTCTACTTAAGGAAATTTCGTCCCCGAAATTTATCAGACAGAAAGAGTCACTGACACATGCCCCTCCACACTTTCTCTTACCACAACGTACTCACCAACTCGGTAGACTCACCACACAATATTAGCTATCTGATGTCAAGGTCTCAACGGATCCTTCAATGCATGACCATTTCAAACTCAACTCAGTCTCTTTAACACCATAACACGGGACAAAACTGGCTCACACTTCTGAATCATAGATACACAGAACACATTACATACCTCCTTCTAACTATGGCGGTAACTCCAACAAATAAACAACAGAATTAGCCCGATTCACAATCTCATACAACACTGCTTGAATTCTTGACCCATAACCTTCTCTAGCTGACCATCTGACTTCAACAGGTAATCCAAACACTACGCAGACGTCTCCAAAAATCTAGCAGAAGACTCGAATCTCTATCGGCCACTATTGATCTCAAGACACTGTACAATTCACGATCTTGCTAATACACAACTCCACCATCTTACCCACGGTACAAGTAGCTTGAACATGTATAAAATGAGCACACTCGATGTAACTATCATTGCTTACTCGGCTAAACTCTCTCATGAGAAATCAAAGGCGAACCGGACACCAAGTCTCTCAAATCTATTTCCCACTTTCATTACGAATCTCCCACAGATGTAACAAACTAGAAGAAAACTGATACCCGATCTTGACACACAGGCAAACTATACACTTACTCGCATACTGAACCACGTCATTCATCAACTCAACCCAGAAGTACTCATCTTCGACCCACAATACCTCTTCATACTATTCTGATGCCATACAAATAAACTGCCGTATGCTTCGGCCAACACAATACGTCTCAAAACACTATGTCAATCGGTACAACAATTCTGTCTCTAACAATACAAATTCTATCATCTCTGAACTGTACTCTGAAGGTTTTCTTTCTGATATGCCTTGCACGTGAGGTGCCAAGAATCTATCTTGCAACTGTTTCTCTTCAAACATTCTGACTCAATGTAGGTTCAACATGAAATGCGGCAATTACAACTCGCAACTCGACTACTAACCTAACAACAATTACAACTCTGAACATCGGTTGCTACGTTGGTTATCTTCGGATGGTACTCAATCTTGATATTACAGTCTTCAAGCGTTTCTAACACTTATGTTGTTCAAGTTTCAACCCTTCCTAAGTCTTCAAATATTTCAAGTTCTGATGATACGTACATATACACTGTGCATTTCTTACTATACAAGCTTTGTCTCTAAGTCTTCGAAGCAAATACAACTGTAATTAACTCTATGTCTCATATCGGATAACTCTTCTCACAGTCTTCCAACTATCTTGATGAATAAGCCGGAATCTTCTGCATTGCATAAGCACACAACCTAACTCTACAATGTGACACATCACTATGGTTCACAAACTCTTTCTTTGATATAAGCTGATTCAAGGTCGAAGTTCCCTTCAAGGTTTCTTTCGGTTTCTCAAGGGCTCATTATCTCGCATCTAACCACACAAACTGAACATTTTTCTGTAGCAATCTATCAATGGAGCAACTATCTTCAACTGATTATTTACAATTCTCTGAAAGTAACAATGCTAGACCTAGGAACTATAGTTACATGTCACAGTCTTCAAATTTCTTCCAACTCACATCTTCTTCTAACTACTTGGGATTTACCCTAATACACTCGGCTAATCCACATGTCTTAGGAGAACATCTTCCTTAACTCGGAGCTCACGCTTGCACAACTTAGCATACAACTGATTTTCTAATAGAATCTACAACTCTACTTCAAGGCTTGTCATGGTCATCTTCGGTACATGAATATACCCACGTATCATCTAAGAGAGCTACTACAAGCTGATCAAGGACTTAGGAAAACATCCTACTCAACATTTCTCTGAAAGTAACTAACACACTAGTCAATCAAACGTCATAACTCCAAACCCAAAGTGATCACATCTGCCCCGAAAGCTGTCTTCGATACTTCAACTTCTCTCACTTTCAACTGGTAATAATCGGATCTCAAATTAATCTTCAAATAGACTGAAGCACACACTAACTGACCAACAAACCACTGACACTCGAAAACGGATACTAATTATTCATTGTCACTGGTTTCAACTGTCTGAATTCTAAACACATTCTCGTACTGTCACTCTTTCTTCTTCACCAATTGTACTGTCATACTCTAAGATGATGTACTAAGACAAAAGAATCTAAGGTCTAACAAACTCGTGGTTGATCCTTCAACACTCTCAAGTCGGTCGTGAATCATAAGGTACAGAGCAAACAAAACAAGAGCAAACTCGGAGACTTCTCAAAATCAAACTCTTCTTCCTTATTAAGAGACAACCCGGGCAATCCTTCCAAACACCTCTAGGATAAACACAACCTATTCTGACATTCTGTGGTCTGATCCTCATTCAAAAATCGAATCCATCACATTTTGCTAGGCAAGCCTGTTAACCAAACTCAATTAATCTTTAACCTCTAAGGCTGGATCAACATTCAATTCGAAATCCACATTCCTACCTACCATTACAATCTCATAGTCATCCGTAAGCTTTAAGAAAACTCCCATTGTCTCAAAGTCTACCCGAACCCTATGTTCTACAAGCCAATTCATGCACTGATTCACATCAAAACCGAAAAAGGCAATTCCATCGCATCAACTAAAAACGCGTGCCACTGAACCATCAACGGACACCTCTTGTGCATCTTTCTGACCACGACCGCATCCCCGAAGGAGCTAGCAACACCAACACCTACCTCTAGTACCTCGCAAGGTGGATTTCAACAGCTTCGCAAACTCACTCAAAATACACAGACGCGTAGATCCAGAATAAATAAGAAAAACAAGCTCATTGACTTCATCGAGGAATTACTTGCTATAACATCGACATTATTCCAAAGCCAACTCTTAGGTCTTCACTTCTATTACCACTCATATCAAGATCGGTCACATTGTTCTCCCTTAACAGAAACCAACTCATATGCACGTTGCCCCAAACAAACAAACTGCACTCCAAACTCTGGTACGGTCATACTGCCCTGAACTAAAGCGATGAACTCTATCATCATTCACATCCTCTAAAACCTCAGATCCACGATTACCAGCTCTAGGCCCACGCCTCGGCCTCCAACTTACGAAAGACAACCATACAACAATAAACAAAACACACAAGAAAGAATATTTAGGGTTAGCAAGAGCAAGGGTCCAAGGTGCTCAAGTATATTCCTTTACAAAAATCTTTTTAAATAAGTAATAGTAGCAATGGGAACTCGACACTACGCTTCAACACAAGCATCATGCTAACACATGCTCTCAAACACCGTACTAACAAGCAAACATTAAGCATACATGGTAAAACATTCACCGAGACATAACAACAACATAACACATCAAACTTACCTCACTTACCTACCCGAGGTCTCGGAAACCTCAGGCTCTGATACCAATAAATGTAACCCCCTCGTCCCGGTCTGGCCGGATGACCGGTCCGAGTGGGCCACACAGGGAAAACCGAAGCAAAACCCAAAGGGTTCCTCCTCGGTTAGCAACCCTAAATTTTTTTTTTTCATTTTAATCTTGTCACATTCGAACCCCAAACCACATTCAAACACCCAAATTTTAATCTTGACTAGAGGCATATTAATTCCTATGTGTTTATCCCTTCCAAAAAGGCCAACAAGTCAAAACAGTGCAGTTTTAAGCAAAGGTTTTGAAACCTCCCCAAAAGGTTTCGAAACTTAGACTGGCAGTAAGGTCTGGAACCCAAATCTCACCCAAAGTTTCGAAACCTTGGGGAAGGTTTCGAAACCTTGAACCCTAGTTTCGAAACCTTGAGGAAGGTTTCGAAACCTTTGACCCTAGTTTCGAAACCTTTCGCAAAGGTCTCGAAACTTTGGTTGGCAGAATGTCCTGGAACCAATTTCTCACCAAAGGTTTCGAAACCTTGGGGAAGGTTTTGACCATAGTTTCGAAACCTACCCCAAAGATTTCGAAACTTTGGCTGGCAGTGACCCCTGGAACCAAAATTCTCTGCAAAGGTTTCGAAACCTTACCCATGGTTTCGAAACCTTAGTGCAGGGGATCACTTACTGCTCAACCTAAGGACTTCCTAACTTTGAAAAACACTAAGATTCATGCATAGACACAAATAGAAGCTTAAAAAGGACCAAAGGCATGAATTAACACCCATTAGACTTGCACATACTATCATTTAAACAACCATACATGAGCCATACATATTAATTAACATGAATCAAGGCATCCATACTTAACATTCATACAAAAAGCAATTCATGCATATATGGACATACAAGCATTACATGGAACTCAAAGGCCATAAACGGCACAAGGAAAGCACATGAGGTTTGCACCATGACAAGGCAATCTAAACATCTAAAGGCATGCCACCATACCCAAACATTCATCATAGCATTCATGCATTACAAACCATAATCAATCCAAAGCATCAACATAAGGCATTAACAACATGTGGCCAACACAAAGGAGTCTAGATACAAGCTCCTAAAACACGTAGCATTTCCCTTTGCTAGACTACTACATTATTTAATAAACCATACTTGAGCAATTACCACACGCTTGGACGCCCTTTTCTTGCTCCTTGCTAACTCCAAGCTAAAGATCTGCATTGTCGGAAAAATGAGAGCGTAAGCATAAAGCTTAGTGAGCGGAGCTCTAAAACATAACTACGACAATGCAGGGTTCAAAGCTTTCTTTAAAATAAAGGTCAATGCATACAAATCATCCAACGACCTAATCCTTCTACTAACATACAAGTTCAACCACAATTCAACAATATAGGCATTTAACATGGCATTACACTTCATGGTATGCATAAGGACATAATCCTAGATTAAAGCAAAACCATAAAAGAGAATGATATAGTGAGATACAACATGAACAATACATGGCATGCACAAGCATAACCAAAACACACACGGTGGGACTACACATCACCGTTTCGACTAGTAGTTTTCCAATGGGACTAGACATCAAAGTACTCTTCTACTAGTCACTACCGGTGGGACTACACATCACCGGAGTCTTATACCATTCGCTACCGGCGGGACTACACATCACCGGAGCAACGACAACCATCACGTGAGGTTCGACACCAACCATGCAACACGATGCACAATTACTACCATACGACATGTACTCACTATACCATGCACAACCAAATCAAGATGTAACAAAAACCACAATTAGGCATCACTTACTACTTGGAATCTTACCGATCACAAATGGTCTTACTCACCATTTTCGTGCACAACTTACACCAACTTACTCACACCTTACAAGGCATAACAACGTCACCATTATTACCATCATACATCATTAACGATATAATATTAAGCAATCATACTTCTTCCCAAATTATTTAAATTTCATGCTTGACAAAACATCACCACAAGTAATGAAAACAAATGGAAAAAGGAGAAATTAAAGAGGCAATTCACAACAACTTACTCTTGGGTTTAATTCGACTTTTCAAGCAAATTCTAAATTCTTTCAAAACCATCTTTGAACCAAAACATTACTTGAAAACGTTTTCACCTCCACATGCTAGAACCAACCCTTGAAATCAATTTAAAACATTAACCACTCACCTCATTTCCTTAAGCAAAACAAGCAAAGCCGACTCAAGCCTCCTCACTTCCGGATTCGATCCCAAAGCTTTACCAACGCAAATCCTTGCTTCTAATCACCTCAACACAAGTAAATTAACCTCAAATCGGTCCACAACACAATGTAGCAAACCCGGAATACAATTCAAACTTCAAACACTTATTTTTCGAACCAAGATCAACCCCAAAAAGCCATTCCCGAGCAGCCCCTTTGCACAGCCCAAAACCGATGATTCCCACACTTTTAACACACCTAATAGCTTCCAAAACAACCCTTAACTATCATACAACCATCAACCCTCATTTTCCAACATAAAGCAGCCCTAAAACTCACTTCTAAACCCTCCTAAAACCCCTCCAAAACCCAAATACGAATTTCTCAATAAAACCAAGTAAAAATGATATATGTTGGACCATTCGGGCTACAAATAACACATGTAATGATAAGAATTTAAAAGCTTCAACATTGGACAGCAAAGTTAGGATTTTTAACTTAAAAGTTCAAAAACTCAAAACATGAAACAATGGGTTTTATGAAAAACTAAATACATGGAGAGAAAGAGGAAGGTGAGGACAGCTCAAAAGTACCATTACCTTTTAAAAATCATCAAGGATGAAGGATGGAGGAGATGAAATAGAAGCTTCAATGGTGGGAGGGGGTTTCACGTTAGATTTGTGTTTGAGAGGTAGAAGATGACACAATTTTGGGTGTTTGAAATTAAAAGGGTTTTTATTTTTACAAAACCACATATTTACGAAACTGCCATTAATGAAATGGCTATTGGGCTTGGGTTTAAAAATTGGGTCCAACACCTTTGTTTTATTTGTAAACAAAACCCGAACCATTATTTAATTTATTTAAATTATAAACCGAACCCGAATTATTAAAACATTATTTTCACCCGACCCCTAAACCCGGGTGTTACAACTCTCCCCTACTTAAGGAAATTTCGTCCCCGAAATTTATCAGACAGAAAGAGTCACTGACACATGCCCCTCCACACTTTCTCTCACCACAACGTACTCACCAACTCGGTAGACTCACCACACAATATTAGCTATCTGATGTCAAGGTCTCAACGGATCCTTCAATGCATGACCATTTTAAACTCAACTCAGTCTCTTTAACACCATAACACGGGACAAAACTGGCTCACACTTCTGAATCATAGATACACAGAACACATTACATACCTCCTTCTAACTATGGCGGTAACTCCAACATATAAACAACAGAACTAGCCCGATTCACAATCTCATACAACACTGCTTGAATTCTTGACCCATAACCTTCTCTAGCTGACCATCTGACTTCAACAGGTAATCCAAACACTACGCAGACGTCTCCAAAAATCTAGCAGAAGACTCGAATCTCTATCGGCAACTATTGATCTCAAGACACTGTACAATTCACGATCTTGCTAATGCACAACTCCACCATCTTACCCACGGTACAAGTAGCTTGAACATGTATAAAATGAGCACACTCGATGTAGCTATCATTGCTTACTCGGCTAAACTCTCTCGTGAGAAATCAAAGGCGAACCGGACACCAAGTCTCTCAAATCTATTTCCCACTTTCATTACGAATCTCCCACAGATGTAACAAACTAGAAGAAAACTGATACCCGATCTTGACACACAGGCAAACTATACACTTACTCGCATACTGAACCACGTCATTCATCAACTCAACCCAGAAGTACTCATCTTCGACCCACAATACCTCTTCATACTATTCTGATGCCATACAAATAAACTGCCGTATGCTTCGGCCAACACAATACGTCTCAAAACACTATGTCAATCGGTACAACAATTCTGTCTCTAACAATACAAATTCTATCATCTCTGAACTGTACTCTGAAGGTTTTCTTTCTGATATGCCTTGCACGTGAGGTGCCAAGAATCTATCTTGCAATTGTTTCTCTTCAAACATTCTGACTCAATTATATTGCAAAACCTCCTTTTCTGTACTTTTTACTCAGTTAAAATTCCAATGGGTCCATTGAAAGGCCCATTTCAACCCGCTCGTCCGAAACCTCTACAAAAAGGACTGTAAAACAAGTTTTAATCAAATTTTAGGAGTTCATGTAATTGATTAGGAGCTTTTCAACACAATTATATTGCAAAACCTCAATTTCTGTACTTTTTACTCAGTTAAAATTCCAACGGGTCCATTGAAAGGCCCATTTCGACCCGCTCGTCCTAAACCTCTACAAAAAGGACTGCAAAACAAGTTTTAATCAAAGTTTAGGAGTTCATGTAATTGATTAGGAGATTTTCAACACAATTATATTCTAAAACCTCAATTTCTGTACTTTTTACCCAGTTAAAATTCCAACGGGTCCAATGAAAGGCCCATTTAGACCTGCTCGTCCGAAACCTCTACAAAAAGGACCGCAAAAATGTTTTATTCAAATATTAGGAGTTCAAATAATTGATTAGGAGCTTTTAAACACAATTATATTGAAAAACCTCAATTTTATACTTTTTACTCAGATAAAATTCCAACGGGTCCATTGAAAGGCCCATTTAGACCTGCTCGTCAGAAACCTCTACCAAAAGGACCGCAAAAAGGTTTTATTCAAATATTATGAGTTCAAATAATTGATTAGGAGCTTTTTAACACAATTATATTGCAAAACCTCAATTTCTGTACTTTTTACTCAGTTAAATTTCCAACGGGTCCATTGAAAGGCCCATTTAGACCTGCTCGTCCGAAACCTCTACAAAAAGGACCGCAAAAATGTTTTATTCAAATATTAGGAGTTCAAATAATTGATTAGGAGCTTTTCAGCACAATTATATTGCAAAACCTCAATTTCTGTACTTTTTACTCAGTTAAAAATCCAACGGGTCCATTGAAAGGCCCATTTCGACCCGCTCGTCCGAAACCTCTACAAAAAGGACTGCAAAACAAGTTTTAATCAAATTTTAGGAGTTCATGTAATTGATTAGGATCTTTTCAACACAATTGTATTGCAAAACCTCAATTTCTGTACTTTTTACTCAGTTAAAATTGCAACGGGTCTATTGAAAGGCCCATTTCGACCCGCTCGTCTGAAACCTCTACAAAAAGGACCGAAAAATGTTTTATTCAAATATTAGGAGTTCAAATAATTGATTAGGAGCTTCTCAACACAATTATATTGCAAAATCACAATTTTTGTACTTTTTACTTAGTTAAAATTCCAACGGGTCCATTGAAAGGCCCATTTAGACCTGCTCGTCCGAAACCGCTAAAAAAAAGGACCGCAAAAATGTTTTATTCAAATATTAGGAGTTCAAATAATTGATTAAGAGCTTTTCAACACAATTATATTGAAAAATCGCAATTTCTATACTTTTTACTAAGTTAAAATTCCAACGGGTCCATTGAAAGGCTCATTTCGACTCGCTCGTCCGAAACCTCTACAAAAAGGACTGCAAAACAAGTTTTAATCAGATTTTAGGAGTTCATGTAATTGATTAGGAGCTTTTCAACACAATTATATTGCAAAACCTCAATTTCTGTACTTTTTACTCAGTTAAAATTCAAACGGGTCCATTGAAAGGGCCCATTTAGACCTGCTCGTCCGAAACCTCTACAAAAAGGACCGCAAAAATGTTTTGTTCAAATATTAGGAGTTCAAATAATTGATTAGGAGCTTTTAAACACAATTATATTGAAAAACCTCAATTTTATACTTTTTACTCAGATAAAATTCCAACAGGTCCATTGAAAGGCCCATTTAGACCTGCTCGTCCGAAACCTCTACCAAAAGGACCGCAAAAAGGTTTTCTTCAAATATTAGTAGTTCAAATAATTGATTAGGAGATTTTCAACACAATTATATTGCAAAACCTCAATTTCTGTACTTTTTACTCAGTTAAAATTCCAACTGGTCCATTGAAAGGCCCATTTAGACCTGCTCGTCCGAAACCTCTACAAAAAGGACCGCGAAAATGTTTTATTCAAATATTAGGAGTTCAAATAATTGATTAGGAGCTTTTCAACACAATTATATTGCAAAACCTCAATTTCTGTTCTTTTTACTCAGTTAAAATTCCAACGGGTCCATTGAAAGGCCCATTTCGACCCGCTCGTCCGAAACCTCTACAAAATGGACTGCAAAACAAGTTTTAATCAAATCTCAGGAATTCATGTAATTGATTAGTAGCTTTTCAACAAAATTATATTGCAAAACCTCAATTTCTGTACTTTTTACTCAGTTAAAATTCCAACGGGTCCATTGAAAGGCCCATTTCAACCCGCTCGTCCGAAACCTCTACAAAAAGGACTGCAAAACAAGTTTTAATCAAATTATAGGAGTTCATGTAATTGATTAGGAGCTTTTCAACTCAATTATATTGCAAAACCTCAATTTCTGTACTTTTTACTCAGTTAAAATTCCAACGGGTCCATTGAAAGGCCCATTTCAACCCGCTCGTCCTAAACCTCTACAAAAAGGACTGCAAAACAAGTTTTAATCAAATTTTAGGAGTTCATGTAATTGATTAGGAGCTTTTCAACACAATTATATTCTAAAACCTCAATTTCTGTACTTTTTACCCAGTTAAAATTCCAACGGGTCCAATGAAAGGCCCATTTAGACCTGCTCGTCCGAAA
>CAUDLX010000087.1:17500-20000 GCA_958450335.1 Hibiscus tridactylites
CCTAGGACCTCCCGATGGTGTGCGAGGCTCCTGCACCCAAGGGCCTAGGACCTCCCGATGGTGTGCGGGGCTCCCGCACCATAGTGTCGGCATCCTCCCGATGGTGTGCGAGGCTCCAGCACCCAAGGGCCTGGTCACCCGATGGTGTGCGAGGCTCCCGCACCCAAGGGCCTAGGACCTCCCGATGGTGTGCGAGGCTCCCGCACCCAAGGGCCTAGGACCTCCCGATGGTGTGCGAGGCTCCTGCACCCAAGGGCCTACGACCTCCCGATGGTGTGCGAGGCTCCTGCACCCAAGGGCCTAGGACCTCCCGATGGTGTGCGGGGATTCCGCACCCTAGTGTCGGCATCCTCCCGATGGTGTGCGAGGCTCCCGCACCCAAGGGCCTGGTCACCCGATGGTGTGCGAGGCTCCCGCGCCCAAGGGCCTAGGACCTCCCGATGATGTGCGAGGCTCCAGCACCCAAGGGCCTGGTCACCCGATGGTGTGCGAGGCTCCTGCACCCAAGGGCCTAGGACCGCCCGATGGTGTGCGAGGCTCCTGCACCCAAGGGCCTACGACCTCCCGATGGTGTGCGAGGCTCCTGCACCCAAGGGCCTAGGACCTCCCGATGGTGTGCGGGGATTCCGCACCCTAGTGTCGGCATCCTCCCGATGGTGTGCGAGGCTCCCGCACCCAAGGGCCTGGTTCACCCGGATGGTGTGCGAGGCTCCCACACCCTGGAGCGTTCATCCCACCGATGGGGTGCTTGGCTGCCGCACTCTAAGGGCCCCGTGGGTGCCATGTCTGAAATGGGGACACCTTCTCTAAGCACCTTGATGGTGCCCACCCAAGGGCCTTGGACCTCCCAATGGTGTGCGGGGCTTCCGCACCGTAGGGCCTTCGACCGCCCGATGTTGTTCGAGCCTCCCTACACTTGGGAGTGCTATTTTACGAAGGGGCAACTCGGGGAATTGTTCCCGTAACCAAGCCGTCATTCTTTTATCTTCACCCATGTTTTCCAAATTGTGAGGCAATCGGGAGGGACGATCGCGATTTTTGGCCTAAAGGCCACCCACCGTGGAAGCTTTCCGGCCGACCGAGACATTAGTTATATCGAATTTTCCCCATGGAGGGAGAGGGGAGGGGAGGGACGGAGTGGGGGAGGGTCGTTTTGCCTTCTTTTAGCCTCATGTTGCCTTCTTTTAGCCTCGCCGGAAAGTTCGCCGGAGACTCGCCGGAGCACCGCCGGGAACCTTGCCGGCGGTGGAGGGGGATCTCCGGTCATGGGGCTAGGCCGTGGGGCGGGCCCCACCATATGCCGCTTCAAACCCCTGGGTGCCTCGAGGATGCCCAGCAACGCTCCCCCCTATAGAGCTAAAAAAACTTTCCCACTATGCTCCCAGTAGACATTGATATGTCTGAAATGGGGACACGACCGAGGAGTCCCGATGGTGTGCGGGGCTCCCGCCCGATGGTGTGCGGGGCTGCCGCCCGATGGTGTGCGGGGCTCCCACCCGATGGTGTGCGTAGCTCCCGCCCGATGGTGTGCGGGGCTCCCGCCCGATGGTGTGCGGGGCTCCCACCCGATGGTGTGCGGGCCTCCCGCACCCTAGTGCCCGCATCTTCCCGATGGTGACCGAGGCTCCCCCACCCAAGGGCCTGGTTCACCCCGATGGTGTGCGAGGCTTCAGCACCCTTGTGCCGACATCCTCCCGATGGTGACCGAGGCTCCCGCACCCAAGGGCCTGGTTCACCCCGATGGTGTGCGAGGCTTCCGCACCCTTGTGCCGGCATCCTCCCGATGGTGACCGAGGCTCCCCCACCCAAGGGCCTGGTTCACCCCGATGGTGTGCGAGGCTTCCGCACCCTTGTGCCCGCATCCTCCCGATGGTGACCGAGGCTCCCGCACCCAAGGGCCTGGTTCACCCGATGGTGTCCGAGGCTTCCCCACCGTAGTGCCGGCATCCTCCCGATGGTGACCGAGGCTCCCGCACCCAAGGGCCTGGTTCACCCGATGGTGTCCGAGGCTTCCCCACCGTAGTGCCGGCATCCTCCCGATGGTGACCGAGGCTCCCGCACCCAAGGGCCCGGTTCACCCGATGGTGTCCGAGGCTCCCGCACACTAGTGCCCGCATCTTCCCGATGGTGACCGAGGCTCCCGCACCGTAGTGCTGGCATCCTCCCGATGGTGACCGAGGCTCCCGCACCCAAGGTGCCTGGTTCACCCGATGGTGTCCGAGGCTCCCGCACCCTAGTGCCCGCATCTTTCCGATGGTGGCCGAGGCTCCCCCACCCAAGGGCCTGGTTCACCCCGATGGTGTGCGAGGCTTCCGCACCCTTGTGCCGCCATCCTCCCGATGGTGACCGAGGCTCCCGCACCCAAGGGCCTGGTTCACCCCGATGGTGTGCGAGGCTTCCGCACCCTTGTGCCGGCATCCTCCCGATGGTGACCGAGGCTCCCCCACCCAAGGGCCTGGTTCACCCCGATGGTATGCGAGGCTTCCGCACCCTTGTGCCC
>CAUDLX010000087.1:50000-52500 GCA_958450335.1 Hibiscus tridactylites
CGATGGTGTGCGAGGCTCCCGCACCCAAGGGCCTAGGACCTCCCGATGGTGTGCGAGGCTCCCGCACCCAAGGGCCTAGGACCTCCCGATGGTGTGCGAGGCTCCTGCACCCAAGGGCCTACGACCTCCCGATGGTGTGCGAGGCTCCTGCACCCAAGGGCCTAGGACCTCCCGATGGTGTGCGGGGATTCCGCACCCTAGTGTCGGCATCCTCCCGATGGTGTGCGAGGCTCCCGCACCCAAGGGCCTGGTCACCCGATGGTGTGCGAGGCTCCCGCGCCCAAGGGCCTAGGACCTCCCGATGATGTGCGAGGCTCCAGCACCCAAGGGCCTGGTCACCCGATGGTGTGCGAGGCTCCTGCACCCAAGGGCCTAGGACCGCCCGATGGTGTGCGAGGCTCCTGCACCCAAGGGCCTACGACCTCCCGATGGTGTGCGAGGCTCCTGCACCCAAGGGCCTAGGACCTCCCGATGGTGTGCGGGGATTCCGCACCCTAGTGTCGGCATCCTCCCGATGGTGTGCGAGGCTCCCGCACCCAAGGGCCTGGTTCACCCGGATGGTGTGCGAGGCTCCCACACCCTGGAGCGTTCATCCCACCGATGGGGTGCTTGGCTGCCGCACTCTAAGGGCCCCGTGGGTGCCATGTCTGAAATGGGGACACCTTCTCTAAGCACCTTGATGGTGCCCACCCAAGGGCCTTGGACCTCCCAATGGTGTGCGGGGCTTCCGCACCGTAGGGCCTTCGACCGCCCGATGTTGTTCGAGCCTCCCTACACTTGGGAGTGCTATTTTACGAAGGGGCAACTCGGGGAATTGTTCCCGTAACCAAGCCGTCATTCTTTTATCTTCACCCATGTTTTCCAAATTGTGAGGCAATCGGGAGGGACGATCGCGATTTTTGGCCTAAAGGCCACCCACCGTGGAAGCTTTCCGGCCGACCGAGACATTAGTTATATCGAATTTTCCCCATGGAGGGAGAGGGGAGGGGAGGGACGGAGTGGGGGAGGGTCGTTTTGCCTTCTTTTAGCCTCATGTTGCCTTCTTTTAGCCTCGCCGGAAAGTTCGCCGGAGACTCGCCGGAGCACCGCCGGGAACCTTGCCGGCGGTGGAGGGGGATCTCCGGTCATGGGGCTAGGCCGTGGGGCGGGCCCCACCATATGCCGCTTCAAACCCCTGGGTGCCTCGAGGATGCCCAGCAACGCTCCCCCCTATAGAGCTAAAAAAACTTTCCCACTATGCTCCCAGTAGACATTGATATGTCTGAAATGGGGACACGACCGAGGAGTCCCGATGGTGTGCGGGGCTCCCGCCCGATGGTGTGCGGGGCTGCCGCCCGATGGTGTGCGGGGCTCCCACCCGATGGTGTGCGTAGCTCCCGCCCGATGGTGTGCGGGGCTCCCGCCCGATGGTGTGCGGGGCTCCCACCCGATGGTGTGCGGGCCTCCCGCACCCTAGTGCCCGCATCTTCCCGATGGTGACCGAGGCTCCCCCACCCAAGGGCCTGGTTCACCCCGATGGTGTGCGAGGCTTCAGCACCATTGTGCCGACATCCTCCCGATGGTGACCGAGGCTCCCGCACCCAAGGGCCTGGTTCACCCCGATGGTGTGCGAGGCTTCCGCACCCTTGTGCCGGCATCCTCCCGATGGTGACCGAGGCTCCCCCACCCAAGGGCCTGGTTCACCCCGATGGTGTGCGAGGCTTCCGCACCCTTGTGCCCGCATCCTCCCGATGGTGACCGAGGCTCCCGCACCCAAGGGCCTGGTTCACCCGATGGTGTCCGAGGCTTCCCCACCGTAGTGCCGGCATCCTCCCGATGGTGACCGAGGCTCCCGCACCCAAGGGCCTGGTTCACCCGATGGTGTCCGAGGCTTCCCCACCGTAGTGCCGGCATCCTCCCGATGGTGACCGAGGCTCCCGCACCCAAGGGCCCGGTTCACCCGATGGTGTCCGAGGCTCCCGCACACTAGTGCCCGCATCTTCCCGATGGTGACCGAGGCTCCCGCACTGTAGTGCTGGCATCCTCCCGATGGTGACCGAGGCTCCCGCACCCAAGGTGCCTGGTTCACCCGATGGTGTCCGAGGCTCCCGCACCCTAGTGCCCGCATCTTTCCGATGGTGGCCGAGGCTCCCCCACCCAAGGGCCTGGTTCACCCCGATGGTGTGCGAGGCTTCCGCACCCTTGTGCCGCCATCCTCCCGATGGTGACCGAGGCTCCCGCACCCAAGGGCCTGGTTCACCCCGATGGTGTGCGAGGCTTCCGCACCCTTGTGCCGGCATCCTCCCGATGGTGACCGAGGCTCCCCCACCCAAGGGCCTGGTTCACCCCGATGGTGTGCGAGGCTTCCGCACCCTTGTGCCCGCATCCTCCCGATGGTGACCGAGGCTCTCACACCCAAGGGCCTGGTTCACCCGATGGTGTCCGAGGCTTCCCCACCGTAGTGCCGGCATCCTCCCGATGGTGACCGAGGCTCCCGCACCCAAGGGCCTGGTTCACCCGA
>CAUDLX010000087.1:85000-87500 GCA_958450335.1 Hibiscus tridactylites
CACCCAAGGGCCTGGTCACCCGATGGTGTGCGAGGCTCCTGCACCCAAGGGCCTAGGACCGCCCGATGGTGTGCGAGGCTCCTGCACCCAAGGGCCTACGACCTCCCGATGGTGTGCGAGGCTCCTGCACCCAAGGGCCTAGGACCTCCCGATGGTGTGCGGGGATTCCGCACCCTAGTGTCGGCATCCTCCCGATGGTGTGCGAGGCTCCCGCACCCAAGGGCCTGGTTCACCCGGATGGTGTGCGAGGCTCCCACACCCTGGAGCGTTCATCCCACCGATGGGGTGCTTGGCTGCCGCACTCTAAGGGCCCCGTGGGTGCCATGTCTGAAATGGGGACACCTTCTCTAAGCACCTTGATGGTGCCCACCCAAGGGCCTTGGACCTCCCAATGGTGTGCGGGGCTTCCGCACCGTAGGGCCTTCGACCGCCCGATGTTGTTCGAGCCTCCCTACACTTGGGAGTGCTATTTTACGAAGGGGCAACTCGGGGAATTGTTCCCGTAACCAAGCCGTCATTCTTTTATCTTCACCCATGTTTTCCAAATTGTGAGGCAATCGGGAGGGACGATCGCGATTTTTGGCCTAAAGGCCACCCACCGTGGAAGCTTTCCGGCCGACCGAGACATTAGTTATATCGAATTTTCCCCATGGAGGGAGAGGGGAGGGGAGGGACGGAGTGGGGGAGGGTCGTTTTGCCTTCTTTTAGCCTCATGTTGCCTTCTTTTAGCCTCGCCGGAAAGTTCGCCGGAGACTCGCCGGAGCACCGCCGGGAACCTTGCCGGCGGTGGAGGGGGATCTCCGGTCATGGGGCTAGGCCGTGGGGCGGGCCCCACCATATGCCGCTTCAAACCCCTGGGTGCCTCGAGGATGCCCAGCAACGCTCCCCCCTATAGAGCTAAAAAAACTTTCCCACTATGCTCCCAGTAGACATTGATATGTCTGAAATGGGGACACGACCGAGGAGTCCCGATGGTGTGCGGGGCTCCCGCCCGATGGTGTGCGGGGCTGCCGCCCGATGGTGTGCGGGGCTCCCACCCGATGGTGTGCGTAGCTCCCGCCCGATGGTGTGCGGGGCTCCCGCCCGATGGTGTGCGGGGCTCCCACCCGATGGTGTGCGGGCCTCCCGCACCCTAGTGCCCGCATCTTCCCGATGGTGACCGAGGCTCCCCCACCCAAGGGCCTGGTTCACCCCGATGGTGTGCGAGGCTTCAGCACCCTTGTGCCGACATCCTCCCGATGGTGACCGAGGCTCCCGCACCCAAGGGCCTGGTTCACCCCGATGGTGTGCGAGGCTTCCGCACCCTTGTGCCGGCATCCTCCCGATGGTGACCGAGGCTCCCCCACCCAAGGGCCTGGTTCACCCCGATGGTGTGCGAGGCTTCCGCACCCTTGTGCCCGCATCCTCCCGATGGTGACCGAGGCTCCCGCACCCAAGGGCCTGGTTCACCCGATGGTGTCCGAGGCTTCCCCACCGTAGTGCCGGCATCCTCCCGATGGTGACCGAGGCTCCCGCACCCAAGGGCCTGGTTCACCCGATGGTGTCCGAGGCTTCCCCACCGTAGTGCCGGCATCCTCCCGATGGTGACCGAGGCTCCCGCACCCAAGGGCCCGGTTCACCCGATGGTGTCCGAGGCTCCCGCACACTAGTGCCCGCATCTTCCCGATGGTGACCGAGGCTCCCGCACCGTAGTGCTGGCATCCTCCCGATGGTGACCGAGGCTCCCGCACCCAAGGTGCCTGGTTCACCCGATGGTGTCCGAGGCTCCCGCACCCTAGTGCCCGCATCTTTCCGATGGTGGCCGAGGCTCCCCCACCCAAGGGCCTGGTTCACCCCGATGGTGTGCGAGGCTTCCGCACCCTTGTGCCGCCATCCTCCCGATGGTGACCGAGGCTCCCGCACCCAAGGGCCTGGTTCACCCCGATGGTGTGCGAGGCTTCCGCACCCTTGTGCCGGCATCCTCCCGATGGTGACCGAGGCTCCCCCACCCAAGGGCCTGGTTCACCCCGATGGTGTGCGAGGCTTCCGCACCCTTGTGCCCGCATCCTCCCGATGGTGACCGAGGCTCTCACACCCAAGGGCCTGGTTCACCCGATGGTGTCCGAGGCTTCCCCACCGTAGTGCCGGCATCCTCCCGATGGTGACCGAGGCTCCCGCACCCAAGGGCCTGGTTCACCCGATGGTGTCCGAGGCTTCCCCACCGTAGTGCCGGCATCCTCCCGATGGTGACCGAGGCTCCCGCACCCAAGGGCCCGGTTCACCCGATGGTGACCGAGGCTCCCGCACCCAAGGGCCTGGTTCACCCGATGGTGTCCGAGGCTTCCCCACCGTAGTGCCGGCATCCTCCCGATGGTGACCGAGGCTCCCGCACCCAAGGGCCCGGTTCACCCGATGGTGTCCGAGGCTCCCGCACACTAGTGCCCGCATCTTCCCGATGGTGACCGAGGCTCCCGCACCGTAGTGCTGGCATCCTCCCGATGGTGACCGAGGCTCCCGCACC
>CAUDLX010000087.1:107500-110000 GCA_958450335.1 Hibiscus tridactylites
ACCCGATGGTGTGCGAGGCTCCCGCACCCAAGGGCCTAGGACCTCCCGATGGTGTGCGGGGATTCCGCACCATAGTGTCGGCATCCTCCCGATGGTGTGCGAGGCTCCCGCACCCAAGGGCCTGGTCACCCGATGGTGTGCGTGGCTCCCGCACCCAAGGGCCTAGGACCTCCCGATGGTGTGCGAGGCTCCTGCACCCAAGGGCCTAGGACCTCCCGATGGTGTGCGGGGCTCCCGCACCATAGTGTCGGCATCCTCCCGATGGTGTGCGAGGCTCCAGCACCCAAGGGCCTGGTCACCCGATGGTGTGCGAGGCTCCCGCACCCAAGGGCCTAGGACCTCCCGATGGTGTGCGAGGCTCCCGCACCCAAGGGCCTAGGACCTCCCGATGGTGTGCGAGGCTCCTGCACCCAAGGGCCTACGACCTCCCGATGGTGTGCGAGGCTCCTGCACCCAAGGGCCTAGGACCTCCCGATGGTGTGCGGGGATTCCGCACCCTAGTGTCGGCATCCTCCCGATGGTGTGCGAGGCTCCCGCACCCAAGGGCCTGGTCACCCGATGGTGTGCGAGGCTCCCGCGCCCAAGGGCCTAGGACCTCCCGATGATGTGCGAGGCTCCAGCACCCAAGGGCCTGGTCACCCGATGGTGTGCGAGGCTCCTGCACCCAAGGGCCTAGGACCGCCCGATGGTGTGCGAGGCTCCTGCACCCAAGGGCCTACGACCTCCCGATGGTGTGCGAGGCTCCTGCACCCAAGGGCCTAGGACCTCCCGATGGTGTGCGGGGATTCCGCACCCTAGTGTCGGCATCCTCCCGATGGTGTGCGAGGCTCCCGCACCCAAGGGCCTGGTTCACCCGGATGGTGTGCGAGGCTCCCACACCCTGGAGCGTTCATCCCACCGATGGGGTGCTTGGCTGCCGCACTCTAAGGGCCCCGTGGGTGCCATGTCTGAAATGGGGACACCTTCTCTAAGCACCTTGATGGTGCCCACCCAAGGGCCTTGGACCTCCCAATGGTGTGCGGGGCTTCCGCACCGTAGGGCCTTCGACCGCCCGATGTTGTTCGAGCCTCCCTACACTTGGGAGTGCTATTTTACGAAGGGGCAACTCGGGGAATTGTTCCCGTAACCAAGCCGTCATTCTTTTATCTTCACCCATGTTTTCCAAATTGTGAGGCAATCGGGAGGGACGATCGCGATTTTTGGCCTAAAGGCCACCCACCGTGGAAGCTTTCCGGCCGACCGAGACATTAGTTATATCGAATTTTCCCCATGGAGGGAGAGGGGAGGGGAGGGACGGAGTGGGGGAGGGTCGTTTTGCCTTCTTTTAGCCTCATGTTGCCTTCTTTTAGCCTCGCCGGAAAGTTCGCCGGAGACTCGCCGGAGCACCGCCGGGAACCTTGCCGGCGGTGGAGGGGGATCTCCGGTCATGGGGCTAGGCCGTGGGGCGGGCCCCACCATATGCCGCTTCAAACCCCTGGGTGCCTCGAGGATGCCCAGCAACGCTCCCCCCTATAGAGCTAAAAAAACTTTCCCACTATGCTCCCAGTAGACATTGATATGTCTGAAATGGGGACACGACCGAGGAGTCCCGATGGTGTGCGGGGCTCCCGCCCGATGGTGTGCGGGGCTGCCGCCCGATGGTGTGCGGGGCTCCCACCCGATGGTGTGCGTAGCTCCCGCCCGATGGTGTGCGGGGCTCCCGCCCGATGGTGTGCGGGGCTCCCACCCGATGGTGTGCGGGCCTCCCGCACCCTAGTGCCCGCATCTTCCCGATGGTGACCGAGGCTCCCCCACCCAAGGGCCTGGTTCACCCCGATGGTGTGCGAGGCTTCAGCACCCTTGTGCCGACATCCTCCCGATGGTGACCGAGGCTCCCGCACCCAAGGGCCTGGTTCACCCCGATGGTGTGCGAGGCTTCCGCACCCTTGTGCCGGCATCCTCCCGATGGTGACCGAGGCTCCCCCACCCAAGGGCCTGGTTCACCCCGATGGTGTGCGAGGCTTCCGCACCCTTGTGCCCGCATCCTCCCGATGGTGACCGAGGCTCCCGCACCCAAGGGCCTGGTTCACCCGATGGTGTCCGAGGCTTCCCCACCGTAGTGCCGGCATCCTCCCGATGGTGACCGAGGCTCCCGCACCCAAGGGCCTGGTTCACCCGATGGTGTCCGAGGCTTCCCCACCGTAGTGCCGGCATCCTCCCGATGGTGACCGAGGCTCCCGCACCCAAGGGCCCGGTTCACCCGATGGTGTCCGAGGCTCCCGCACACTAGTGCCCGCATCTTCCCGATGGTGACCGAGGCTCCCGCACCGTAGTGCTGGCATCCTCCCGATGGTGACCGAGGCTCCCGCACCCAAGGTGCCTGGTTCACCCGATGGTGTCCGAGGCTCCCGCACCCTAGTGCCCGCATCTTTCCGATGGTGGCCGAGGCTCCCCCACCCAAGGGCCTGGTTCACCCCGATGGTGTGCGAGGCTTCCGCACCCTTGTGCCGCCATCCTCCCG
>CAUDLX010000087.1:120000-122500 GCA_958450335.1 Hibiscus tridactylites
GCCATGTCTGAAATGGGGACACCTTCTCTAAGCACCTTGATGGTGCCCACCCAAGGGCCTTGGACCTCCCAATGGTGTGCGGGGCTTCCGCACCGTAGGGCCTTCGACCGCCCGATGTTGTTCGAGCCTCCCTACACTTGGGAGTGCTATTTTACGAAGGGGCAACTCGGGGAATTGTTCCCGTAACCAAGCCGTCATTCTTTTATCTTCACCCATGTTTTCCAAATTGTGAGGCAATCGGGAGGGACGATCGCGATTTTTGGCCTAAAGGCCACCCACCGTGGAAGCTTTCCGGCCGACCGAGACATTAGTTATATCGAATTTTCCCCATGGAGGGAGAGGGGAGGGGAGGGACGGAGTGGGGGAGGGTCGTTTTGCCTTCTTTTAGCCTCATGTTGCCTTCTTTTAGCCTCGCCGGAAAGTTCGCCGGAGACTCGCCGGAGCACCGCCGGGAACCTTGCCGGCGGTGGAGGGGGATCTCCGGTCATGGGGCTAGGCCGTGGGGCGGGCCCCACCATATGCCGCTTCAAACCCCTGGGTGCCTCGAGGATGCCCAGCAACGCTCCCCCCTATAGAGCTAAAAAAACTTTCCCACTATGCTCCCAGTAGACATTGATATGTCTGAAATGGGGACACGACCGAGGAGTCCCGATGGTGTGCGGGGCTCCCGCCCGATGGTGTGCGGGGCTGCCGCCCGATGGTGTGCGGGGCTCCCACCCGATGGTGTGCGTAGCTCCCGCCCGATGGTGTGCGGGGCTCCCGCCCGATGGTGTGCGGGGCTCCCACCCGATGGTGTGCGGGCCTCCCGCACCCTAGTGCCCGCATCTTCCCGATGGTGACCGAGGCTCCCCCACCCAAGGGCCTGGTTCACCCCGATGGTGTGCGAGGCTTCAGCACCCTTGTGCCGACATCCTCCCGATGGTGACCGAGGCTCCCGCACCCAAGGGCCTGGTTCACCCCGATGGTGTGCGAGGCTTCCGCACCCTTGTGCCGGCATCCTCCCGATGGTGACCGAGGCTCCCCCACCCAAGGGCCTGGTTCACCCCGATGGTGTGCGAGGCTTCCGCACCCTTGTGCCCGCATCCTCCCGATGGTGACCGAGGCTCCCGCACCCAAGGGCCTGGTTCACCCGATGGTGTCCGAGGCTTCCCCACCGTAGTGCCGGCATCCTCCCGATGGTGACCGAGGCTCCCGCACCCAAGGGCCTGGTTCACCCGATGGTGTCCGAGGCTTCCCCACCGTAGTGCCGGCATCCTCCCGATGGTGACCGAGGCTCCCGCACCCAAGGGCCCGGTTCACCCGATGGTGTCCGAGGCTCCCGCACACTAGTGCCCGCATCTTCCCGATGGTGACCGAGGCTCCCGCACCGTAGTGCTGGCATCCTCCCGATGGTGACCGAGGCTCCCGCACCCAAGGTGCCTGGTTCACCCGATGGTGTCCGAGGCTCCCGCACCCTAGTGCCCGCATCTTTCCGATGGTGGCCGAGGCTCCCCCACCCAAGGGCCTGGTTCACCCCGATGGTGTGCGAGGCTTCCGCACCCTTGTGCCGCCATCCTCCCGATGGTGACCGAGGCTCCCGCACCCAAGGGCCTGGTTCACCCCGATGGTGTGCGAGGCTTCCGCACCCTTGTGCCGGCATCCTCCCGATGGTGACCGAGGCTCCCCCACCCAAGGGCCTGGTTCACCCCGATGGTGTGCGAGGCTTCCGCACCCTTGTGCCCGCATCCTCCCGATGGTGACCGAGGCTCTCACACCCAAGGGCCTGGTTCACCCGATGGTGTCCGAGGCTTCCCCACCGTAGTGCCGGCATCCTCCCGATGGTGACCGAGGCTCCCGCACCCAAGGGCCTGGTTCACCCGATGGTGTCCGAGGCTTCCCCACCGTAGTGCCGGCATCCTCCCGATGGTGACCGAGGCTCCCGCACCCAAGGGCCCGGTTCACCCGATGGTGACCGAGGCTCCCGCACCCAAGGGCCTGGTTCACCCGATGGTGTCCGAGGCTTCCCCACCGTAGTGCCGGCATCCTCCCGATGGTGACCGAGGCTCCCGCACCCAAGGGCCCGGTTCACCCGATGGTGTCCGAGGCTCCCGCACACTAGTGCCCGCATCTTCCCGATGGTGACCGAGGCTCCCGCACCGTAGTGCTGGCATCCTCCCGATGGTGACCGAGGCTCCCGCACCCAAGGTGCCTGGTTCACCCGATGGTGTCCGAGGCTCCCGCACCCTAGTGCCCGCATCTTTCCGATGGTGGCCGAGGCTCCCCCACCCAAGGGCCTGGTTCACCCCGATGGTGTGCGAGGCTTCCGCACCCTTGTGCCGCCATCCTCCCGATGGTGACCGAGGCTCCCGCACCCAAGGGCCTGGTTCACCCCGATGGTGTGCGAGGCTTCCGCACCCTTGTGCCGGCATCCTCCCGATGGTGACCGAGGCTCCCCCACCCAAGGGCCTGGTTCACCCCGATGGTGTGCGAGGCTTCCGCACCCTTGTGCCCGCATCCTCCC
>CAUDLX010000087.1:142500-145958 GCA_958450335.1 Hibiscus tridactylites
GCACCCAAGGGCCTAGGACCTCCCGATGGTGTGCGAGGCTCCCGCACCCAAGGGCCTAGGACCTCCCGATGGTGTGCGAGGCTCCTGCACCCAAGGGCCTACGACCTCCCGATGGTGTGCGAGGCTCCTGCACCCAAGGGCCTAGGACCTCCCGATGGTGTGCGGGGATTCCGCACCCTAGTGTCGGCATCCTCCCGATGGTGTGCGAGGCTCCCGCACCCAAGGGCCTGGTCACCCGATGGTGTGCGAGGCTCCCGCGCCCAAGGGCCTAGGACCTCCCGATGATGTGCGAGGCTCCAGCACCCAAGGGCCTGGTCACCCGATGGTGTGCGAGGCTCCTGCACCCAAGGGCCTAGGACCGCCCGATGGTGTGCGAGGCTCCTGCACCCAAGGGCCTACGACCTCCCGATGGTGTGCGAGGCTCCTGCACCCAAGGGCCTAGGACCTCCCGATGGTGTGCGGGGATTCCGCACCCTAGTGTCGGCATCCTCCCGATGGTGTGCGAGGCTCCCGCACCCAAGGGCCTGGTTCACCCGGATGGTGTGCGAGGCTCCCACACCCTGGAGCGTTCATCCCACCGATGGGGTGCTTGGCTGCCGCACTCTAAGGGCCCCGTGGGTGCCATGTCTGAAATGGGGACACCTTCTCTAAGCACCTTGATGGTGCCCACCCAAGGGCCTTGGACCTCCCAATGGTGTGCGGGGCTTCCGCACCGTAGGGCCTTCGACCGCCCGATGTTGTTCGAGCCTCCCTACACTTGGGAGTGCTATTTTACGAAGGGGCAACTCGGGGAATTGTTCCCGTAACCAAGCCGTCATTCTTTTATCTTCACCCATGTTTTCCAAATTGTGAGGCAATCGGGAGGGACGATCGCGATTTTTGGCCTAAAGGCCACCCACCGTGGAAGCTTTCCGGCCGACCGAGACATTAGTTATATCGAATTTTCCCCATGGAGGGAGAGGGGAGGGGAGGGACGGAGTGGGGGAGGGTCGTTTTGCCTTCTTTTAGCCTCATGTTGCCTTCTTTTAGCCTCGCCGGAAAGTTCGCCGGAGACTCGCCGGAGCACCGCCGGGAACCTTGCCGGCGGTGGAGGGGGATCTCCGGTCATGGGGCTAGGCCGTGGGGCGGGCCCCACCATATGCCGCTTCAAACCCCTGGGTGCCTCGAGGATGCCCAGCAACGCTCCCCCCTATAGAGCTAAAAAAACTTTCCCACTATGCTCCCAGTAGACATTGATATGTCTGAAATGGGGACACGACCGAGGAGTCCCGATGGTGTGCGGGGCTCCCGCCCGATGGTGTGCGGGGCTGCCGCCCGATGGTGTGCGGGGCTCCCACCCGATGGTGTGCGTAGCTCCCGCCCGATGGTGTGCGGGGCTCCCGCCCGATGGTGTGCGGGGCTCCCACCCGATGGTGTGCGGGCCTCCCGCACCCTAGTGCCCGCATCTTCCCGATGGTGACCGAGGCTCCCCCACCCAAGGGCCTGGTTCACCCCGATGGTGTGCGAGGCTTCAGCACCATTGTGCCGACATCCTCCCGATGGTGACCGAGGCTCCCGCACCCAAGGGCCTGGTTCACCCCGATGGTGTGCGAGGCTTCCGCACCCTTGTGCCGGCATCCTCCCGATGGTGACCGAGGCTCCCCCACCCAAGGGCCTGGTTCACCCCGATGGTGTGCGAGGCTTCCGCACCCTTGTGCCCGCATCCTCCCGATGGTGACCGAGGCTCCCGCACCCAAGGGCCTGGTTCACCCGATGGTGTCCGAGGCTTCCCCACCGTAGTGCCGGCATCCTCCCGATGGTGACCGAGGCTCCCGCACCCAAGGGCCTGGTTCACCCGATGGTGTCCGAGGCTTCCCCACCGTAGTGCCGGCATCCTCCCGATGGTGACCGAGGCTCCCGCACCCAAGGGCCCGGTTCACCCGATGGTGTCCGAGGCTCCCGCACACTAGTGCCCGCATCTTCCCGATGGTGACCGAGGCTCCCGCACTGTAGTGCTGGCATCCTCCCGATGGTGACCGAGGCTCCCGCACCCAAGGTGCCTGGTTCACCCGATGGTGTCCGAGGCTCCCGCACCCTAGTGCCCGCATCTTTCCGATGGTGGCCGAGGCTCCCCCACCCAAGGGCCTGGTTCACCCCGATGGTGTGCGAGGCTTCCGCACCCTTGTGCCGCCATCCTCCCGATGGTGACCGAGGCTCCCGCACCCAAGGGCCTGGTTCACCCCGATGGTGTGCGAGGCTTCCGCACCCTTGTGCCGGCATCCTCCCGATGGTGACCGAGGCTCCCCCACCCAAGGGCCTGGTTCACCCCGATGGTGTGCGAGGCTTCCGCACCCTTGTGCCCGCATCCTCCCGATGGTGACCGAGGCTCTCACACCCAAGGGCCTGGTTCACCCGATGGTGTCCGAGGCTTCCCCACCGTAGTGCCGGCATCCTCCCGATGGTGACCGAGGCTCCCGCACCCAAGGGCCTGGTTCACCCGATGGTGTCCGAGGCTTCCCCACCGTAGTGCCGGCATCCTCCCGATGGTGACCGAGGCTCCCGCACCCAAGGGCCCGGTTCACCCGATGGTGACCGAGGCTCCCGCACCCAAGGGCCTGGTTCACCCGATGGTGTCCGAGGCTTCCCCACCGTAGTGCCGGCATCCTCCCGATGGTGACCGAGGCTCCCGCACCCAAGGGCCCGGTTCACCCGATGGTGTCCGAGGCTCCCGCACACTAGTGCCCGCATCTTCCCGATGGTGACCGAGGCTCCCGCACCGTAGTGCTGGCATCCTCCCGATGGTGACCGAGGCTCCCGCACCCAAGGTGCCTGGTTCACCCGATGGTGTCCGAGGCTCCCGCACCCTAGTGCCCGCATCTTTCCGATGGTGGCCGAGGCTCCCCCACCCAAGGGCCTGGTTCACCCCGATGGTGTGCGAG
The DNA here is from genome assembly GCA_958450335.1 of Hibiscus tridactylites. NCBI lineage: Eukaryota > Viridiplantae > Streptophyta > Magnoliopsida > Malvales > Malvaceae > Hibiscus > Hibiscus tridactylites. The sequence goes on from CAUDLX010000087.1 coordinate 145,419, forward strand.
GCTTCCGCACCCTTGTGCCGCCATCCTCCCGATGGTGACCGAGGCTCCCGCACCCAAGGGCCTGGTTCACCCCGATGGTGTGCGAGGCTTCCGCACCCTTGTGCCGGCATCCTCCCGATGGTGACCGAGGCTCCCCCACCCAAGGGCCTGGTTCACCCCGATGGTGTGCGAGGCTTCCGCACCCTTGTGCCCGCATCCTCCCGATGGTGACCGAGGCTCTCACACCCAAGGGCCTGGTTCACCCGATGGTGTCCGAGGCTTCCCCACCGTAGTGCCGGCATCCTCCCGATGGTGACCGAGGCTCCCGCACCCAAGGGCCTGGTTCACCCGATGGTGTCCGAGGCTTCCCCACCGTAGTGCCGGCATCCTCCCTCCCGATGGTGACCGAGGCTCCCGCACCCAAGGGCCCGGTTCACCCGATGGTGACCGAGGCTCCCGCACCCAAGGGCCTGGTTCACCCGATGGTGTCCGAGGCTTCCCCACCGTAGTGCCGGCATCCTCCCGATGGTGACCGAGGCTCCCGCACCCAAGGGCCCGGTT
>CAUDLX010000088.1:20000-22500 GCA_958450335.1 Hibiscus tridactylites
GAGCCGCAGACGCCTAGGCGCCCACCTCGCACCCTAGGGTGCTGAGGCCCGGCCCCCTTGGGGGGGTGCCGAGGGGGGTCGCGGATCACACCCCCTAAAGAGCTAAAAAAACTTTCCAGCATTGCTCCCAGTAGACATTGACATGTCTGAAATGGGGACACTTTCTCTCAGCACCCCGATGGTGTGCGGGGATTCCGCACCCAAGGGCCTAGGACCTCCCGATGGTGTGCGAGGCTCCCGCACCCAAGGGCCTGGTCACCCGATGGTGTGCGAGGCTCCTGCACCCAAGGGCCTAGGACCTCCCGATGGTGTGCGGGGATTCCGCACCCTAGTGTCGGCATCCTCCCGATGGTGTGCGAGGCTCCCGCACCCAAGGGCCTAGGACCTCCCGATGGTGTGCGAGGCTCCCGCACCCAAGGGCCTGGTCACCCGATGGTGTGCGAGGCTCCCGCACCCAAGGGCCTAGGACCTCCCGATGGTGTGCGGGGATTCCGCACCATAGTGTCGGCATCCTCCCGATGGTGTGCGAGGCTCCCGCACCCAAGGGCCTGGTCACCCGATGGTGTGCGTGGCTCCCGCACCCAAGGGCCTAGGACCTCCCGATGGTGTGCGAGGCTCCTGCACCCAAGGGCCTAGGACCTCCCGATGGTGTGCGGGGCTCCCGCACCATAGTGTCGGCATCCTCCCGATGGTGTGCGAGGCTCCAGCACCCAAGGGCCTGGTCACCCGATGGTGTGCGAGGCTCCCGCACCCAAGGGCCTAGGACCTCCCGATGGTGTGCGAGGCTCCCGCACCCAAGGGCCTAGGACCTCCCGATGGTGTGCGAGGCTCCTGCACCCAAGGGCCTACGACCTCCCGATGGTGTGCGAGGCTCCTGCACCCAAGGGCCTAGGACCTCCCGATGGTGTGCGGGGATTCCGCACCCTAGTGTCGGCATCCTCCCGATGGTGTGCGAGGCTCCCGCACCCAAGGGCCTGGTCACCCGATGGTGTGCGAGGCTCCCGCGCCCAAGGGCCTAGGACCTCCCGATGATGTGCGAGGCTCCAGCACCCAAGGGCCTGGTCACCCGATGGTGTGCGAGGCTCCTGCACCCAAGGGCCTAGGACCGCCCGATGGTGTGCGAGGCTCCTGCACCCAAGGGCCTACGACCTCCCGATGGTGTGCGAGGCTCCTGCACCCAAGGGCCTAGGACCTCCCGATGGTGTGCGGGGATTCCGCACCCTAGTGTCGGCATCCTCCCGATGGTGTGCGAGGCTCCCGCACCCAAGGGCCTGGTTCACCCGGATGGTGTGCGAGGCTCCCACACCCTGGAGCGTTCATCCCACCGATGGGGTGCTTGGCTGCCGCACTCTAAGGGCCCCGTGGGTGCCATGTCTGAAATGGGGACACCTTCTCTAAGCACCTTGATGGTGCCCACCCAAGGGCCTTGGACCTCCCAATGGTGTGCGGGGCTTCCGCACCGTAGGGCCTTCGACCGCCCGATGTTGTTCGAGCCTCCCTACACTTGGGAGTGCTATTTTACGAAGGGGCAACTCGGGGAATTGTTCCCGTAACCAAGCCGTCATTCTTTTATCTTCACCCATGTTTTCCAAATTGTGAGGCAATCGGGAGGGACGATCGCGATTTTTGGCCTAAAGGCCACCCACCGTGGAAGCTTTCCGGCCGACCGAGACATTAGTTATATCGAATTTTCCCCATGGAGGGAGAGGGGAGGGGAGGGACGGAGTGGGGGAGGGTCGTTTTGCCTTCTTTTAGCCTCATGTTGCCTTCTTTTAGCCTCGCCGGAAAGTTCGCCGGAGACTCGCCGGAGCACCGCCGGGAACCTTGCCGGCGGTGGAGGGGGATCTCCGGTCATGGGGCTAGGCCGTGGGGCGGGCCCCACCATATGCCGCTTCAAACCCCTGGGTGCCTCGAGGATGCCCAGCAACGCTCCCCCCTATAGAGCTAAAAAAACTTTCCCACTATGCTCCCAGTAGACATTGATATGTCTGAAATGGGGACACGACCGAGGAGTCCCGATGGTGTGCGGGGCTCCCGCCCGATGGTGTGCGGGGCTGCCGCCCGATGGTGTGCGGGGCTCCCACCCGATGGTGTGCGTAGCTCCCGCCCGATGGTGTGCGGGGCTCCCGCCCGATGGTGTGCGGGGCTCCCACCCGATGGTGTGCGGGCCTCCCGCACCCTAGTGCCCGCATCTTCCCGATGGTGACCGAGGCTCCCCCACCCAAGGGCCTGGTTCACCCCGATGGTGTGCGAGGCTTCAGCACCCTTGTGCCGACATCCTCCCGATGGTGACCGAGGCTCCCGCACCCAAGGGCCTGGTTCACCCCGATGGTGTGCGAGGCTTCCGCACCCTTGTGCCGGCATCCTCCCGATGGTGACCGAGGCTCCCCCACCCAAGGGCCTGGTTCACCCCGATGGTGTGCGAGGCTTCCGCACCCTTGTGCCCGCATCCTCCCGATGGTGACCGAGGCTCCCGCACCCAAGGGCCTGGTTCACCCGA
>CAUDLX010000088.1:42500-45000 GCA_958450335.1 Hibiscus tridactylites
ACACTTTCTCTCAGCACCCCGATGGTGTGCGGGGATTCCGCACCCAAGGGCCTAGGACCTCCCGATGGTGTGCGAGGCTCCCGCACCCAAGGGCCTGGTCACCCGATGGTGTGCGAGGCTCCTGCACCCAAGGGCCTAGGACCTCCCGATGGTGTGCGGGGATTCCGCACCCTAGTGTCGGCATCCTCCCGATGGTGTGCGAGGCTCCCGCACCCAACGGCCTAGGACCTCCCGATGGTGTGCGAGGCTCCCGCACCCAAGGGCCTGGTCACCCGATGGTGTGCGAGGCTCCCGCACCCAAGGGCCTAGGACCTCCCGATGGTGTGCGGGGATTCCGCACCATAGTGTCGGCATCCTCCCGATGGTGTGCGAGGCTCCCGCACCCAAGGGCCTGGTCACCCGATGGTGTGCGTGGCTCCCGCACCCAAGGGCCTAGGACCTCCCGATGGTGTGCGAGGCTCCTGCACCCAAGGGCCTAGGACCTCCCGATGGTGTGCGGGGCTCCCGCACCATAGTGTCGGCATCCTCCCGATGGTGTGCGAGGCTCCAGCACCCAAGGGCCTGGTCACCCGATGGTGTGCGAGGCTCCCGCACCCAAGGGCCTAGGACCTCCCGATGGTGTGCGAGGCTCCCGCACCCAAGGGCCTAGGACCTCCCGATGGTGTGCGAGGCTCCTGCACCCAAGGGCCTACGACCTCCCGATGGTGTGCGAGGCTCCTGCACCCAAGGGCCTAGGACCTCCCGATGGTGTGCGGGGATTCCGCACCCTAGTGTCGGCATCCTCCCGATGGTGTGCGAGGCTCCCGCACCCAAGGGCCTGGTCACCCGATGGTGTGCGAGGCTCCCGCGCCCAAGGGCCTAGGACCTCCCGATGATGTGCGAGGCTCCAGCACCCAAGGGCCTGGTCACCCGATGGTGTGCGAGGCTCCTGCACCCAAGGGCCTAGGACCGCCCGATGGTGTGCGAGGCTCCTGCACCCAAGGGCCTACGACCTCCCGATGGTGTGCGAGGCTCCTGCACCCAAGGGCCTAGGACCTCCCGATGGTGTGCGGGGATTCCGCACCCTAGTGTCGGCATCCTCCCGATGGTGTGCGAGGCTCCCGCACCCAAGGGCCTGGTTCACCCGGATGGTGTGCGAGGCTCCCACACCCTGGAGCGTTCATCCCACCGATGGGGTGCTTGGCTGCCGCACTCTAAGGGCCCCGTGGGTGCCATGTCTGAAATGGGGACACCTTCTCTAAGCACCTTGATGGTGCCCACCCAAGGGCCTTGGACCTCCCAATGGTGTGCGGGGCTTCCGCACCGTAGGGCCTTCGACCGCCCGATGTTGTTCGAGCCTCCCTACACTTGGGAGTGCTATTTTACGAAGGGGCAACTCGGGGAATTGTTCCCGTAACCAAGCCGTCATTCTTTTATCTTCACCCATGTTTTCCAAATTGTGAGGCAATCGGGAGGGACGATCGCGATTTTTGGCCTAAAGGCCACCCACCGTGGAAGCTTTCCGGCCGACCGAGACATTAGTTATATCGAATTTTCCCCATGGAGGGAGAGGGGAGGGGAGGGACGGAGTGGGGGAGGGTCGTTTTGCCTTCTTTTAGCCTCATGTTGCCTTCTTTTAGCCTCGCCGGAAAGTTCGCCGGAGACTCGCCGGAGCACCGCCGGGAACCTTGCCGGCGGTGGAGGGGGATCTCCGGTCATGGGGCTAGGCCGTGGGGCGGGCCCCACCATATGCCGCTTCAAACCCCTGGGTGCCTCGAGGATGCCCAGCAACGCTCCCCCCTATAGAGCTAAAAAAACTTTCCCACTATGCTCCCAGTAGACATTGATATGTCTGAAATGGGGACACGACCGAGGAGTCCCGATGGTGTGCGGGGCTCCCGCCCGATGGTGTGCGGGGCTGCCGCCCGATGGTGTGCGGGGCTCCCACCCGATGGTGTGCGTAGCTCCCGCCCGATGGTGTGCGGGGCTCCCGCCCGATGGTGTGCGGGGCTCCCACCCGATGGTGTGCGGGCCTCCCGCACCCTAGTGCCCGCATCTTCCCGATGGTGACCGAGGCTCCCCCACCCAAGGGCCTGGTTCACCCCGATGGTGTGCGAGGCTTCAGCACCCTTGTGCCGACATCCTCCCGATGGTGACCGAGGCTCCCGCACCCAAGGGCCTGGTTCACCCCGATGGTGTGCGAGGCTTCCGCACCCTTGTGCCGGCATCCTCCCGATGGTGACCGAGGCTCCCCCACCCAAGGGCCTGGTTCACCCCGATGGTGTGCGAGGCTTCCGCACCCTTGTGCCCGCATCCTCCCGATGGTGACCGAGGCTCCCGCACCCAAGGGCCTGGTTCACCCGATGGTGTCCGAGGCTTCCCCACCGTAGTGCCGGCATCCTCCCGATGGTGACCGAGGCTCCCGCACCCAAGGGCCTGGTTCACCCGATGGTGTCCGAGGCTTCCCCACCGTAGTGCCGGCATCCTCCCGATGGTGACCGAGGCTCCCGCACCCAAGGGC
>CAUDLX010000089.1:30000-31204 GCA_958450335.1 Hibiscus tridactylites
TGTGCGAGGCTCCCGCACCCAAGGGCCTAGGACCTCCCGATGGTGTGCGAGGCTCCCGCACCCAAGGGCCTAGGACCTCCCGATGGTGTGCGAGGCTCCTGCACCCAAGGGCCTACGACCTCCCGATGGTGTGCGAGGCTCCTGCACCCAAGGGCCTAGGACCTCCCGATGGTGTGCGGGGATTCCGCACCCTAGTGTCGGCATCCTCCCGATGGTGTGCGAGGCTCCCGCACCCAAGGGCCTGGTCACCCGATGGTGTGCGAGGCTCCCGCGCCCAAGGGCCTAGGACCTCCCGATGATGTGCGAGGCTCCAGCACCCAAGGGCCTGGTCACCCGATGGTGTGCGAGGCTCCTGCACCCAAGGGCCTAGGACCGCCCGATGGTGTGCGAGGCTCCTGCACCCAAGGGCCTACGACCTCCCGATGGTGTGCGAGGCTCCTGCACCCAAGGGCCTAGGACCTCCCGATGGTGTGCGGGGATTCCGCACCCTAGTGTCGGCATCCTCCCGATGGTGTGCGAGGCTCCCGCACCCAAGGGCCTGGTTCACCCGGATGGTGTGCGAGGCTCCCACACCCTGGAGCGTTCATCCCACCGATGGGGTGCTTGGATGCCGCACTCTAAGGGCCCCGTGGGTGCCATGTCTGAAATGGGGACACCTTCTCTAAGCACCTTGATGGTGCCCACCCAAGGGCCTTGGACCTCCCAATGGTGTGCGGGGCTTCCGCACCGTAGGGCCTTCGACCGCCCGATGTTGTTCGAGCCTCCCTACACTTGGGAGTGCTATTTTACGAAGGGGCAACTCGGGGAATTGTTCCCGTAACCAAGCCGTCATTCTTTTATCTTCACCCATGTTTTCCAAATTGTGAGGCAATCGGGAGGGACGATCGCGATTTTTGGCCTAAAGGCCACCCACCGTGGAAGCTTTCCGGCCGACCGAGACATTAGTTATATCGAATTTTCCCCATGGAGGGAGAGGGGAGGGGAGGGACGGAGTGGGGGAGGGTCGTTTTGCCTTCTTTTAGCCTCATGTTGCCTTCTTTTAGCCTCGCCGGAAAGTTCGCCGGAGACTCGCCGGAGCACCGCCGGGAACCTTGCCGGCGGTGGAGGGGGATCTCCGGTCATGGGGCTAGGCCGTGGGGCGGGCCCCACCATATGCCGCTTCAAACCCCTGGGTGCCTCGAGGATGCCCAGCAACGCTCCCCCC
>CAUDLX010000090.1:10000-12500 GCA_958450335.1 Hibiscus tridactylites
GCCTCGGACACCATCGGGTGAACCAGGCCCTTGGGTGCGGGAGCCTCGGTCACCATCGGGAGGATGCCGGCACTACGGTGGGGAAGCCTCGGACACCATCGGGTGAACCAGGCCCTTGGGTGCGGGAGCCTCGGTCACCATCGGGAGGATGCGGGCACAAGGGTGCGGAAGCCTCGCACACCATCGGGGTGAACCAGGCCCTTGGGTGGGGGAGCCTCGGTCACCATCGGGAGGATGCCGGCACAAGGGTGCGGAAGCCTCGCACACCATCGGGGTGAACCAGGCCCTTGGGTGCGGGAGCCTCGGTCACCATCGGGAGGATGTCGGCACAAGGGTGCTGAAGCCTCGCACACCATCGGGGTGAACCAGGCCCTTGGGTGGGGGAGCCTCGGTCACCATCGGGAAGATGCGGGCACTAGGGTGCGGGAGGCCCGCACACCATCGGGTGGGAGCCCCGCACACCATCGGGCGGGAGCCCCGCACACCATCGGGCGGGAGCTACGCACACCATCGGGCGGGAGCCCCGCACACCATCGGGCGGGAGCTACGCACACCATCGGGTGGGAGCCCCGCACACCATCGGGCGGCAGCCCCGCACACCATCGGGCGGGAGCCCCGCACACCATCGGGACTCCTCGGTCGTGTCCCCATTTCAGACATATCAATGTCTACTGGGAGCATAGTGGGAAAGTTTTTTTAGCTCTATAGGGGGGGAGCGTTGCTGGGCATCCTCGAGGCACCCAGGGGTTTGAAGCGGCATATGGTGGGGCCCGCCCCACGGCCTAGCCCCATGACCGGAGATCCCCCTCCACCGCCGGCAAGGTTCCCGGCGGTGCTCCGGCGAGTCTCCGGCGAACTTTCCGGCGAGGCTAAAAGAAGGCAACATGAGGCTAAAAGAAGGCAAAACGACCCTCCCCCACTCCGTCCCTCCCCTCCCCTCTCCCTCCATGGGGAAAATTCGATATAACTAATGTCTCGGTCGGCCGGAAAGCTTCCACGGTGGGTGGCCTTTAGGCCAAAAATCGCGATCGTCCCTCCCGATTGCCTCACAATTTGGAAAACATGGGTGAAGATAAAAGAATGACGGCTTGGTTACGGGAACAATTCCCCGAGTTGCCCCTTCGTAAAATAGCACTCCCAAGTGTAGGGAGGCTCGAACAACATCGGGCGGTCGAAGGCCCTACGGTGCGGAAGCCCCGCACACCATTGGGAGGTCCAAGGCCCTTGGGTGGGCACCATCAAGGTGCTTAGAGAAGGTGTCCCCATTTCAGACATGGCACCCACGGGGCCCTTAGAGTGCGGCAGCCAAGCACCCCATCGGTGGGATGAACGCTCCAGGGTGTGGGAGCCTCGCACACCATCCGGGTGAACCAGGCCCTTGGGTGCGGGAGCCTCGCACACCATCGGGAGGATGCCGACACTAGGGTGCGGAATCCCCGCACACCATCGGGAGGTCCTAGGCCCTTGGGTGCAGGAGCCTCGCACACCATCGGGAGGTCGTAGGCCCTTGGGTGCAGGAGCCTCGCACACCATCGGGCGGTCCTAGGCCCTTGGGTGCAGGAGCCTCGCACACCATCGGGTGACCAGGCCCTTGGGTGCTGGAGCCTCGCACATCATCGGGAGGTCCTAGGCCCTTGGGCGCGGGAGCCTCGCACACCATCGGGTGACCAGGCCCTTGGGTGCGGGAGCCTCGCACACCATCGGGAGGATGCCGACACTAGGGTGCGGAATCCCCGCACACCATCGGGAGGTCCTAGGCCCTTGGGTGCAGGAGCCTCGCACACCATCGGGAGGTCGTAGGCCCTTGGGTGCAGGAGCCTCGCACACCATCGGGCGGTCCTAGGCCCTTGGGTGCAGGAGCCTCGCACACCATCGGGTGACCAGGCCCTTGGGTGCTGGAGCCTCGCACATCATCGGGAGGTCCTAGGCCCTTGGGCGCGGGAGCCTCGCACACCATCGGGTGACCAGGCCCTTGGGTGCGGGAGCCTCGCACACCATCGGGAGGATGCCGACACTAGGGTGCGGAATCCCCGCACACCATCGGGAGGTCCTAGGCCCTTGGGTGCAGGAGCCTCGCACACCATCGGGAGGTCGTAGGCCCTTGGGTGCAGGAGCCTCGCACACCATCGGGAGGTCCTAGGCCCTTGGGTGCGGGAGCCTCGCACACCATCGGGAGGTCCTAGGCCCTTGGGTGCGGGAGCCTCGCACACCATCGGGTGACCAGGCCCTTGGGTGCTGGAGCCTCGCACACCATCGGGAGGATGCCGACACTATGGTGCGGGAGCCCCGCACACCATCGGGAGGTCCTAGGCCCTTGGGTGCAGGAGCCTCGCACACCATCGGGAGGTCCTAGGCCCTTGGGTGCGGGAGCCACGCACACCATCGGGTGACCAGGCCCTTGGGTGCGGGAGCCTCGCACACCATCGGGAGGATGCCGACACTATGGTGCGGAATCCCCGCACACCATCGGGAGGTCCTAGGCCCTTGGGTGCGGGAGCCT
>CAUDLX010000090.1:42500-43830 GCA_958450335.1 Hibiscus tridactylites
GGTGCGGAATCCCCGCACACCATCGGGAGGTCCTAGGCCCTTGGGTGCAGGAGCCTCGCACACCATCGGGAGGTCGTAGGCCCTTGGGTGCAGGAGCCTCGCACACCATCGGGCGGTCCTAGGCCCTTGGGTGCAGGAGCCTCGCACACCATCGGGTGACCAGGCCCTTGGGTGCTGGAGCCTCGCACATCATCGGGAGGTCCTAGGCCCTTGGGCGCGGGAGCCTCGCACACCATCGGGTGACCAGGCCCTTGGGTGCGGGAGCCTCGCACACCATCGGGAGGATGCCGACACTAGGGTGCGGAATCCCCGCACACCATCGGGAGGTCCTAGGCCCTTGGGTGCAGGAGCCTCGCACACCATCGGGAGGTCGTAGGCCCTTGGGTGCAGGAGCCTCGCACACCATCGGGCGGTCCTAGGCCCTTGGGTGCAGGAGCCTCGCACACCATCGGGTGACCAGGCCCTTGGGTGCTGGAGCCTCGCACATCATCGGGAGGTCCTAGGCCCTTGGGCGCGGGAGCCTCGCACACCATCGGGTGACCAGGCCCTTGGGTGCGGGAGCCTCGCACACCATCGGGAGGATGCCGACACTAGGGTGCGGAATCCCCGCACACCATCGGGAGGTCCTAGGCCCTTGGGTGCAGGAGCCTCGCACACCATCGGGAGGTCGTAGGCCCTTGGGTGCAGGAGCCTCGCACACCATCGGGAGGTCCTAGGCCCTTGGGTGCGGGAGCCTCGCACACCATCGGGAGGTCCTAGGCCCTTGGGTGCGGGAGCCTCGCACACCATCGGGTGACCAGGCCCTTGGGTGCTGGAGCCTCGCACACCATCGGGAGGATGCCGACACTATGGTGCGGGAGCCCCGCACACCATCGGGAGGTCCTAGGCCCTTGGGTGCAGGAGCCTCGCACACCATCGGGAGGTCCTAGGCCCTTGGGTGCGGGAGCCACGCACACCATCGGGTGACCAGGCCCTTGGGTGCGGGAGCCTCGCACACCATCGGGAGGATGCCGACACTATGGTGCGGAATCCCCGCACACCATCGGGAGGTCCTAGGCCCTTGGGTGCGGGAGCCTCGCACACCATCGGGTGACCAGGCCCTTGGGTGCGGGAGCCTCGCACACCATCGGGAGGTCCTAGGCCCTTGGGTGCGGGAGCCTCGCACACCATCGGGAGGATGCCGACACTAGGGTGCGGAATCCCCGCACACCATCGGGAGGTCCTAGGCCCTTGGGTGCAGGAGCCTCGCACACCATCGGGTGACCAGGCCCTTGGGTGCGGGAGCCTCGCACACCATCGGGAGGTCCTAGGCCCTTGGGTGCGGAATCCC
>CAUDLX010000091.1:5000-7500 GCA_958450335.1 Hibiscus tridactylites
CCAAGGTACGTGCTTCTCTTCAAGAAGAGCTAGACCACACCCGTGCTCAAGTCGAGGCACTACAAGGCGATGTGGCCTTGTGTAAGCGTGCTATGGTTGCCGGGCCAAGCACCTCTTATGAGTCTAGGAAGGTCGAGGTGCCCAAACCAAAGACCTTCTCAGGAACCCGCAACGCTAAGGAAGTCGACAACTTCCTATATGGCTTGGAGCAGTACCTTGGAGCCGTTGGCATTATGGACGAGGCCTCCAAGATCCAAACCGCTACTTTGTACCTCACCGACACCGCCATGCTATGGTGGAGGAGAAGGCGCCAAGACATTGAGAAAGGTACGTGTACCATCTCTACTCTTGATGATTTCATAAAGGAGCTCAAGAAACAATTCTACCCCGAGAATGCCGAGGAAGAAGCACGAGGCCGCTTGCGAAGGCTAAAGCACTCAGGGAGCATCCGAGAGTATATCAAGGAGTTTACCAATCTAGTGCTCGAGATTCCCGACATGTCCGATAAAGACTCCCTCTTCCACTTTATGGATGGCCTCCAACAATGGGCCAAGACCGAGCTCAAGCGACGAGGAGTTCAAACCCTAGCCGATGCCATTGCCATAGCAGAGAGCCTTGTTGACTACTCTAGCAACAAGGAGTCCAACAAGTCGAAGGACAAGAAAGGTGGCCATGCCAAAGGTGGGGGAGACAAGGGCCATCGCAAGGAGAGCCACCAAGAGGCAAGCTCGCCCAAGCACAAGGATTCATCCTCTTGGAAGAACAAAGACAAAGGCAAAGCTAAGGACACTCGAGGCACGAGGCGTCCCCCCAACAAATGCTTCATTTGTGATGGCGACCATTGGGTCCGAGAGTGCCCACAAAGACAAGCGCTTAACTCGCTCCTAGCCAAGCATCAAGAGGGAAGCGACACCGACAAGGATGAAGAGGGTGTCCAAATGGGTTCCCTACAACTTCTCAATGTCCTTCAATCCGCCCCAAAGACAGAAGCAAAAGGCTTGCTATACGTGGACGTGACCATCAATGGGAAGGCGACTAGAGCCATGCTAGACACAGGTGCGTCCCACAACTTTGTTTCCATTGAAGAGGCCAAGAGGTTAGGGCTCAAGGCATCAGGAGGGGGAGGTTCTATCAAAGCAGTTAACTCTGCTGCTCGACCCATCCATGGCATAGCTCGTGGAGTCAAGACCAACGTGGGGGCTTGGTCGGGTCACATCGATTACTCAGTCGTGCCCATGGACGACTTCAAGGTTGTTCTAGGACTTGAATTCCTAGATCGAGTCAAAGCCTTCCCCGTGCCATTCGCCAACTCTATGTGCATCATGGATGGCAACCAAGCTTGTGTGGTTCCGACGACTAGGGCAACCAAACAAGATGCCAAGGTGCTCTCAGCACTTCAGTTCAAGAAGGGCATCAAAAGGAACGAGGAAAGCTACCTAGCAATCCTTCGAGAGTACGATGACGAGGAACTCTTGCCCGATGAAGATCTACCAAGGGAGGTAGCTCAAGTGCTCGAAGAATTCAAGGATGTTGCACCCCCAGAGCTACCCAAGAAGCTACCACCAAGGAGAGAGGTGGACCATGCTATCGAGTTGGAGCCAGGGACCAAGCCACCAGCCATGAGTGCTTATCGCATGGCACCCCCTGAGTTAGAAGAGCTAAAGAAGCAACTCAAGGGTCTACTCGATGCAGGCTTCATCCGACCATCCAAGGCACCATATGGGGCACCCGTTCTTTTCCAAAAGAAGAAGGATGGTTCTCTCCGAATGTGCATCGATTACCGAGCACTCAACAAGGTCACCATTAAGAACAAGTATCCTATTCCTTTGATCGCAGACCTGTTCGATCAGCTTGGGCAAGCACATTACTTCACCAAGCTCGATCTTCGCTCGGGGTACTACCAGGTGCGCATAGCAGAAGGTGATGAGCCGAAGACCACGTGCGTTACCAGGTATGGCTCTTACGAGTTCTTAGTCATGCCCTTTGGTTTGACGAATGCCCCAGCCACATTTTGCACCTTGATGAACAAATTGTTCCATCCCTATCTCGATCGTTTTGTGGTGGTATACCTTGATGACATAGTGGTATACAGCAACAACTTAGAGGAGCATGTGGAACATCTAAGGGTGGTGCTCAAGGTTCTTAGGGAGAACCAGTTATACATTAAGAAGGAGAAGTGCTCCTTTGCCAAGCCCGAGGTAATATTCTTAGGGCATAAGATCAGGGATGGGCAACTCCTGATGGAGGATGTCAAGGTGCGTGCCATCCAAGAGTGGGAGCCACCCACTAAGGTGACCGAACTAAGGTCTTTTCTTGGGTTGGTGAACTACTACCGCCGCTTCATCAAAGGCTACTCCGCTAGAGCTACACCACTCACCGAGCTACTAAAGAAGAACAAGCCGTGGGTGTGGACACCTATGTGCCAAGAAGCCTTTGAAGATTTGAAGAGGGCCGTGAGCGAGGAGCCAGTACTCAGCCTACCCGACCACACAAAGCTTTA
>CAUDLX010000091.1:37500-40000 GCA_958450335.1 Hibiscus tridactylites
GCGGGCACTAGGGTGCGGGAGCCTCGGACACCATCGGGTGAACCAGGCACCTTGGGTGCGGGAGCCTCGGTCACCATCGGGAGGATGCCAGCACTACGGTGCGGGAGCCTCGGTCACCATCGGGAAGATGCGGGCACTAGTGTGCGGGAGCCTCGGACACCATCGGGTGAACCGGGACCTTGGGTGCGGGAGCCTCGGTCACCATCGGGAGGATGCCGGCACTACGGTGGGGAAGCCTCGGACACCATCGGGTGAACCAGGCCCTTGGGTGCGGGAGCCTCGGTCACCATCGGGAGGATGCCGGCACTACGGTGGGGAAGCCTCGGACACCATCGGGTGAACCAGGCCCTTGGGTGCGGGAGCCTCGGTCACCATCGGGAGGATGCGGGCACAAGGGTGCGGAAGCCTCGCACACCATCGGGGTGAACCAGGCCCTTGGGTGGGGGAGCCTCGGTCACCATCGGGAGGATGCCGGCACAAGGGTGCGGAAGCCTCGCACACCATCGGGGTGAACCAGGCCCTTGGGTGCGGGAGCCTCGGTCACCATCGGGAGGATGTCGGCACAAGGGTGCTGAAGCCTCGCACACCATCGGGGTGAACCAGGCCCTTGGGTGGGGGAGCCTCGGTCACCATCGGGAAGATGCGGGCACTAGGGTGCGGGAGGCCCGCACACCATCGGGTGGGAGCCCCGCACACCATCGGGCGGGAGCCCCGCACACCATCGGGCGGGAGCTACGCACACCATCGGGTGGGAGCCCCGCACACCATCGGGCGGCAGCCCCGCACACCATCGGGCGGGAGCCCCGCACACCATCGGGACTCCTCGGTCGTGTCCCCATTTCAGACATATCAATGTCTACTGGGAGCATAGTGGGAAAGTTTTTTTAGCTCTATAGGGGGGGAGCGTTGCTGGGCATCCTCGAGGCACCCAGGGGTTTGAAGCGGCATATGGTGGGGCCCGCCCCACGGCCTAGCCCCATGACCGGAGATCCCCCTCCACCGCCGGCAAGGTTCCCGGCGGTGCTCCGGCGAGTCTCCGGCGAACTTTCCGGCGAGGCTAAAAGAAGGCAACATGAGGCTAAAAGAAGGCAAAACGACCCTCCCCCACTCCGTCCCTCCCCTCCCCTCTCCCTCCATGGGGAAAATTCGATATAACTAATGTCTCGGTCGGCCGGAAAGCTTCCACGGTGGGTGGCCTTTAGGCCAAAAATCGCGATCGTCCCTCCCGATTGCCTCACAATTTGGAAAACATGGGTGAAGATAAAAGAATGACGGCTTGGTTACGGGAACAATTCCCCGAGTTGCCCCTTCGTAAAATAGCACTCCCAAGTGTAGGGAGGCTCGAACAACATCGGGCGGTCGAAGGCCCTACGGTGCGGAAGCCCCGCACACCATTGGGAGGTCCAAGGCCCTTGGGTGGGCACCATCAAGGTGCTTAGAGAAGGTGTCCCCATTTCAGACATGGCACCCACGGGGCCCTTAGAGTGCGGCAGCCAAGCACCCCATCGGTGGGATGAACGCTCCAGGGTGTGGGAGCCTCGCACACCATCCGGGTGAACCAGGCCCTTGGGTGCGGGAGCCTCGCACACCATCGGGAGGATGCCGACACTAGGGTGCGGAATCCCCGCACACCATCGGGAGGTCCTAGGCCCTTGGGTGCAGGAGCCTCGCACACCATCGGGAGGTCGTAGGCCCTTGGGTGCAGGAGCCTCGCACACCATCGGGCGGTCCTAGGCCCTTGGGTGCAGGAGCCTCGCACACCATCGGGTGACCAGGCCCTTGGGTGCTGGAGCCTCGCACATCATCGGGAGGTCCTAGGCCCTTGGGCGCGGGAGCCTCGCACACCATCGGGTGACCAGGCCCTTGGGTGCGGGAGCCTCGCACACCATCGGGAGGATGCCGACACTAGGGTGCGGAATCCCCGCACACCATCGGGAGGTCCTAGGCCCTTGGGTGCAGGAGCCTCGCACACCATCGGGAGGTCGTAGGCCCTTGGGTGCAGGAGCCTCGCACACCATCGGGAGGTCCTAGGCCCTTGGGTGCGGGAGCCTCGCACACCATCGGGAGGTCCTAGGCCCTTGGGTGCGGGAGCCTCGCACACCATCGGGTGACCAGGCCCTTGGGTGCTGGAGCCTCGCACACCATCGGGAGGATGCCGACACTATGGTGCGGGAGCCCCGCACACCATCGGGAGGTCCTAGGCCCTTGGGTGCAGGAGCCTCGCACACCATCGGGAGGTCCTAGGCCCTTGGGTGCGGGAGCCACGCACACCATCGGGTGACCAGGCCCTTGGGTGCGGGAGCCTCGCACACCATCGGGAGGATGCCGACACTATGGTGCGGAATCCCCGCACACCATCGGGAGGTCCTAGGCCCTTGGGTGCGGGAGCCTCGCACACCATCGGGTGACCAGGCCCTTGGGTGCGGGAGCCTCGCACACCATCGGGAGGTCCTAGGCCCTTGGGTGCGGGAGCCTCGCACACCATCGGGAGGATGCCGAC
>CAUDLX010000091.1:80000-81000 GCA_958450335.1 Hibiscus tridactylites
GGCGGCACAAGGGTGCGGAAGCCTCGCACACCATCGGGGTGAACCAGGCCCTTGGGTGCGTGAGCCTCGGTCACCATCGGGAGGATGGCGGCACAAGGGTGCGGAAGCCTCGCACACCATCGGGGTGAACCAGGCCCTTGGGTGGGGGAGCCTCGGTCACCATCGGGAGGATGCCGGCACAAGGGTGCGGAAGCCTCGCACACCATCGGGGTGAACCAGGCCCTTGGGTGCGGGAGCCTCGGTCACCATCGGGAGGATGGCGGCACAAGGGTGCGGAAGCCTCGCACACCATCGGGGTGAACCAGGCCCTTGGGTGGGGGAGCCTCGGTCACCATCGGGAGGATGCCGGCACTACGGTGGGGAAGCCTCGGACACCATCGGGGTGAACCAGGCCCTTGGGTGCGGGAGCCTCGGTCACCATCGGGAGGATGTCGGCACAAGGGTGCTGAAGCCTCGCACACCATCGGGGTGAACCAGGCCCTTGGGTGGGGGAGCCTCGGTCACCATCGGGAAGATGCGGGCACTAGGGTGCGGGAGGCCCGCACACCATCGGGTGGGAGCCCCGCACACCATCGGGCGGGAGCCCCGCACACCATCGGGCGGGAGCCCCGCACACCATCGGGCGGGAGCTACGCACACCATCGGGTGGGAGCCCCGCACACCATCGGGCGGCAGCCCCGCACACCATCGGGCGGGAGCCCCGCACACCATCGGGACTCCTCGGTCGTGTCCCCATTTCAGACATATCAATGTCTACTGGGAGCATAGTGGGAAAGTTTTTTTAGCTCTATAGGGGGGGAGCGTTGCTGGGCATCCTCGAGGCACCCAGGGGTTTGAAGCGGCATATAGTGGGGCCCGCCCCACGGCCTAGCCCCATGACCGGAGATCCCCCTCCACCGCCGACAAGGTTCCTGGCGGTGCTCCGGCGAGTCTCCGGCGAACTTTCCGGCGAGGCTAAAAGAAGGCAACATGAGGCTAAAAGAAGGCAAAACGACCCTCC
>CAUDLX010000092.1:0-15534 GCA_958450335.1 Hibiscus tridactylites
CTTTTGAAAAAAATTCATTTTAACTTCTAAATTTTTTCGTTTTTGACCTCGAACTTTTACGATTGCTTACTCGGGATATAAGCAAGTAACCTTCTTCTACCATTTTAATGTTTTGCATGGGGATATGCACTGTTCTATCATGTGCTCGATTTAATGTCGCATTCGAATTTCTGATATATGAAAGCTGTGGAGAAGCTTATCAATGGAAGCAAGAGCAGAGCAAGCTCAGATACAAAAAGGTTTGTGAATCTCCTAAAATTCTTGTTTCTTTCATCATTGTCATCATATTCTTCGAGGTGTTGATCGATCAATTTATCGATTCTGTGGTACTCTTCAGCACTACAAAATATTCGGCCCCGAGCTAGGAGTATCCAGTCTTGCGGATGCCATAACATACCGCATTGTTGATCGGGGTGCTTTATAAGAACGGTGAACTGGCGATATATCCACTCTATCTTTAGTTAATGTTTGAAAAATGAGTGGCATTAACAAATCGATTAGAAAACAAAAAGTCTTGAGATATAAAAACAATCACGACTACGTTATGTCTTTTGGGTAATGATCTTATGACAGAATACAAGGTTACTTGTGACTTAAACTATTCTAGTTTAGAAAACATGATACAAAACAAACACATTTACATTTCAATTTCTTTGCCTCTTTTTGAAAGAAGGGAAAAAGTATTAATGGGTAATAGCATGTGATTATAATCAGGGACGGAGCTAGGATTTAAAGTTGAGGGGTCAAATTATAAATGTCTAAAATTATGAGGGCAAATTTATAAATAAACTAACTTTTAAAAAAATTTAAATAAGAGAACAAAAGTGAGAAAAAAATTTCTTCTTGGTGAGGGGGCTATTGCCGCTCCCCACCCCATGTAAATTTGTCCATGATTATAGTGGCATCATTTGATCTGTCTATATTTTTAATAATATTATTAGTCGAAATGGTAAATTCGGTTAAACTGCTAAAATAATTTTCTTAAAAACGCATATTACTATATAAAAAGAATAACATTTTTTTTTTTACCGAAACTACTCAGAGAGATCATAACGATTATATTTCAAAATCTTATGATATCTAAATTTATATTTTATTCTTTACGAGCATTGTTGTTTAAACTCGGGTCTATAAATCTCTTTTTCTTTAGATTTTGCCGCAACCGTCTTATCTATCAAACACCGCAAGTTTTTTTTTTATTTAACCGGTGGCGGCACCGATTTGATGTTGGTTGCCGACTATCAGATATATTTTTATTTATTTCTTTTCTAGTTTTTTAATAAAAATAACTTTGCCTTTGTGGCATGTTTTTCTCTGTTTTTGTGGCACATTTATCTATGTCTTTTGATATGTTTTTTCTTTCTCGGTCATTTGACTGTTCTTTTGTTATATGTTTTTCTCATGGTTAGATTTGACGACGTCACGACTGATCAAGATGACACTTATTTGTAATCATGTTGATCTTCTCTGCTCTAGACTCTCAGATTAAATTTGGATACGTGGTTTGCGCTCATGAATAGTTTCTCACGACGCTCGGGTCTAATTTGCGGTTCTCAGTGATCTTTTAAATTATGTATTTAGTTTACGATGATAGTTATAAAATATTATTGTAATTTTAGTTATTTTCTTGTTTAATAAAACAAGTTGCTTCTATTTAAAAAAACTCGGGTGTATAAATTATTTTATATTATTGGAACGACTTAAGAGTAAATTATGCCAAATTAATGTACAAGTATTAATCTTAACTTGAGCATAATAGAGGGATTAACGCCACAATTTGACCCAAATTATTAACGGATTCCACCATTTTCTGAAAATGATACTACTATTGTTTAAAATTTTGCTCAAATCTGAAATCATTTCTGCAAAATCAATTGAATCTGAAAATGGGCACTTCTCAAAGCCGGGAAGATCTGATCATAGACTCAGACTGCGAAGAAGAAGAAGACGACGATGAAGATGAAGAAGCGGAGGAGCAATACGTCGACGCTTCAGGCGATCGCCGGAATCCCCAATCTCCGGTTACTCACAAAAGCCTCGACGAAATCGATTCTAAACTCAGATCCCTGAAACTGAAATACAATCCTTCCCAACATCAACAGCAGCAAAACCCAGTAAAGCTCTACCTTCACGTCGGAGGAAACACCCCCAAAGCCAAATGGGTGATCTCCGATAAGCTCGCTTCTTATAATTTCAGCAAGTCATCTAAAACCAACGGCGGCGATGGCGGTGATGATGGATCTTGTTGGGTTTTGGAAGTTGGGTCCAAAGTTCGGGTTCGGGTTTCGGCCGAAATGCAATTGAAAATGTTTGGGGATCAAAAAAGAGTTGATTTTGTCGCTAAAGCTGTCTGGGCTTTGAAGTTTTTAACCGACGAAGAGTATAGGAAATTCGTTAACCAGTTTCAGAATTGTTTGTTTGAGAATGTTTATGGCATGGAAGCTAGTGAGGAGAATAAAGTTAAGGTTTTTGGGAAGGAGTTTATTGGGTGGGTGAAACCAGAGGTAGCAGATGATTCTGTGTGGGAAGATGCAAAGGATCATGCCCCGGATTCGACTCCGGCGAAAGCGAACAAAGAATCGATGAAGGAGTTCGAGGAGGCGGCGAATGGAGGTGTTCAGAGCTTGGCTTTAGGTGCATTGGATAATAGTTTCTTGGTGAATGATGTGGGTGTTCAGGTTTATAGGAACTGTAATCTTGGGATTCAGGGGAAAGGTATTTGTCTTAAGTATGAAGGTGGGACAAATAAGTCGAATTCGACCCCGAAAAAGGCAATGTTGATGAGGGCCGAGACAAATATGATGCTTATGAGTCCGGAGAAGGAAGGGAAGCCTAATGCTACTGGCCTTAAGCAGGTCGATATCGAGACCGGGAAGATTGTTACCGAATGGAAGTTCGAGAAGGACGGGACCGATATTACAATGAGGGACATTACCAATGATACCAAAGGGTCACAATTGGATCCATCTGAAGCTACATTTTTGGGATTGGATGATAATAGGTTGTGCCAGTGGGATATGAGAGATAGGAAAGGGATGGTCCAGGACATTGCCAAAAGTGATTCACCTGTATTGCATTGGACACAAGGGCATCAGTTCTCGAGAGGGACGAATTTTCAGTGCTTTGCTAGTACGGGTGACGGATCGATTGTGGTCGGATCGCGTGACGGGAAGATCAGGTTGTATTCAAAGACTTCGATGAGGCAGGCCAAGACCGCTTTTCCGGGGCTCGGTTCTCCAATCACTCATGTTGATGTTACCTATGATGGGAAGTGGGTGTTGGGCACAACTGATACATATCTGGTCCTTATTTGCACTCTGTATACTGATAAAGATGGGAAAATAAAGACTGGATTTGCTGGTAGAATGGGGAGTAAAATTCCGGCACCCCGATTGTTGAAGTTGACTCCTCTGGATTCTCATTTAGCCGGGAACAACAACAAATTTCACGGCGGCCATTTCTCGTGGGTATGATCAAATCCCTGCTCCTTCACCTTTGGATTATAAATTAACTTTATTTGTTTAGTATGCATATTGTTTGATGTTTCAAGTTTCATGTATGCATAATGCATATTTCACTTGAGGTTTCTCTATGTCCCGAAATCTCTAAAATACACTGCCACCGTTGCATTCGTTGTTGTCGGTATATTCGTTTTACCGGAAGAACCTTCACTATATCGCAATCTCTTTAGGTCACCGAGAACGGTAAACAAGAGCGTCACCTAGTTGCAACCGTGGGCAAGTTCAGTGTGATATGGGACTTCCAGCAAGTGAAGAACACTGCTCATGAATGCTATAGGAATCAACAGGGCCTAAAGAGCTGTTATTGCTACAAGATCGTATTGAAGGACGACGATATCGTAGAGAGTCGTTTCATGCACGATAAATTCTCCATCGGTGACTCGCCGGAAGCTCCACTTGTTGTGGCAACCCCCATGAAAATCAGCTCGATCAGCCTCTCCGGTGGCGAACGATGAAGTTAATGAAAAACCTGGGACTGTTTCATATTTCCAGAGTGACTGATTTGCTTCGTTCTCTATAGGATTTATGTAGTCATTGCTAAATGATTCGTGCCATTGGTGCAATTCAGGCCATTTGGTGTTATCTTTATAGGCAGAGGAAGTATTTGTTCTGTTTCATATATGTTTTTATATATATATAATTTTTGTAAATTTTGGATCGGGTTAAAGTCGAAATCGGAGAAATTATTTTGGACTTTAGGTCGGAATTAACCTAATTTTTTTCATTCACAACGTTAAGATTTGAATCTATGTTCTTGTTTAAGGGATCTAGCACATTATTCCGCTAGACCATTGTCGGTTTTCTCAAATTATTATTAACAACCAATTAATACATCCGAATGTGATTTTTTTATAATAAATAGCATTTTTTATTAAATAGAGATTATATTTTCGTACCAGGATTAGAACTCATATAAGATGAGAGGCAACATGAGCATCGTAGCCACTAGGCTAGATTTCAAATAGCATGGTTTTTTAATTATTAGCTAAACTTATGTTATTTAAATAGGGGTGGGAATCGGTCGGTCCGGAGACGGTTTTGCATTCCCCGCTCCATCCCCAACATTTACAGGTACGGTGTTGGGTAATGCCGTTATAAGCTTCGTCCTCATCCTCATACCTATCGGATCCCCACAGTTTTCGGGGAATCTCCATCCCCAACGGTTAAACAAAATTTACTATTTTACTAACCAAAATATATGGTCGATTTTAATTTACATGTCATATACTCAATACACTTGAACATATGGTTGAACAAAACAAGGTTTTTGTGTAAAATGAACCACATAAATAGAGAGATAAATAGATAATATAATTAACAAAAATGGTAAATTACTAGAAAGGTCACCCAAACTTAATATGGTTGTAATCTCCTAAACCCGGCATAGAAGAAATGAGCCGAATCTAGGAAGTCGCTTTGAAAAACTTAACCCTCAAGAAATCTAATTTTGAAAATTATACTTTAATTTAAATTAAAATAATAAATAAAATAATAATTTATTAAATCACTCGAAATAAATAAAACGCAAATGGCGCAATTAAAATTCAAATATTTAATAAAAATTTCTAAATAAAAACATAGTAAGTGAATGCTAAAAACAATCTCAAAACATAAATAATCTCAAAGTATAAATTAGATCAATGGCTTAAAATAATAAATAATAATCTGAATAACTAAAAATAGTTTTTGTAGTGAATAATAAAAGGTTTAAATAAAAGACACAAATATATTGATAATAACGTACGTAGGTATACATGTAAATGAGAGTTAATTTTATATATTTAAAATTTTGTAAAATATCAGGGAACGCCACAGTTATTTATGCGGTTACGGTTCAGTCATCTTCACGATTCGAATAAAGCAATCTCTGTCCTCATCTCTATTTAAGCTTCGTTGATAAAACTATCTTCACCCCGTAAATAAAAGTTTCACTTATTCTTTATCCCGTCGGTTCAGATCCCCACAATTTTTTTTTTGAATATTCCACGCCCCAATTCTCACCCCTATATTCAAATGATTGACTCGAGTTCTTTAAATACATTAATTAATTTGAACTCAATTAATTTAATCAAACCAAATTTGACATTTGACCCACTATTTGACAAGAATAGATTAATCTAAAACTTGTTATAATTATTATAATACCATCATATTCCTAATATAATTGGTTAAACTTATAATCAATTGATTTAATACATTATCTGACTCGAGCTCAATAGATTTAGTCAAAACCCAGTTTGACATTTGACCCATAAATTTAAAAATAAATTAACAAGAATAACTCGAGCTCAATTGATTTAGTCAAAACCCAATTTGACATTTGACCCATTAATTTAAAAATAAATTAACAAGAATAGTTTTGTCTAAAAGTAACGGTAAATTTTTTAGTTCCTAGTTAAACTTATAAATAGGTGAAAGTACCTACTAGGTCCCTCAATTATTGGGACTAGACTAAATTAGTCTCTCTATTAATAAATCAATCAGCTTAGTCCCTTTATTATAGGAATTGGTTCAGATGAGTCCTACCATGAAAATAATCAATCTAATTCGTATATGGGTTATATTTTGATACACAAGTTGTGTAAAAAAATTATAGAACTCTTCATATTTAAGCTATAAAATCTAAAACCTATATCCCTACTCCTAAATCCTAAACTCTAAATTCTAAACCCTAAAAACCCTAAATCACAACCTAAATCTCTAAACCTAAAATTGAAAGGCTTTTCCTTCTTATATTAGTATAAAGAACCATATAGGACTCACCTTCTACAATTTAATATTTATTGTTTAAAAATATTATTTTTTTCATTCGCAAGTCAAATCTAAACAAAAGATTTCATTTGTGGAACCGTAAACACAATGAAAACACTAACTTGGCAAACAATAATAGACATTTTTAAAAACAATAAATGTTAAATCCATAAAAAAAATGGACAATTTTTTATACTCTAATTTTTAAAAAAAAGATTGATGGTTTCAGTGAATAAAAAATATCACAAAATTATAAGAATGTGAGCAATCGAGATATTTTCCCCAAAACTATCATAGCTAGGGGTGAGCGTTCGATCGAGTCCAGTCGAGTCAAAAAATTTTGAGTTATTCGAGTTGACACGTCATATTTTACAACTCAAATTTTATTTGAAATTTTTCGATTCGAGTCGAGTCGAGTTTTCGAGTTCCTATAAAAAATTAATTGTAATTATTTATCATGTTATAATACGGTTTGATTCTAATTTAAACGGCTTTCTCTAATTATATATATATATATATATATATATATATATATATATATATATATATATATCGGTATGTATATATCATAAAAAATTGAGGAATTCGTCTCGAACTTAAAAATAAATCTACTAATTACTAAAAATTTCGAGTTATTCGAATTTTCATTTTACAATTCAAACTTTATTTGAAATTTTTTCGAGTCGAGTCAAGACGAGTCGAATATTTTTGCCTCGAGTCGAGTTATTCAGTTTTTTTCGAGTAGAGTCGAGTTTTGCTCACCACTAATAATAGTGCATCAATTAGCCACTTTAAAAATAAAACACGGTCAAACAAAAACAGGGTTGAAAATTCAACCAAACAACTCTTAACAAATTATAGATATAAACAAACATTGTTATCAACGATAAACACCATCAGCACAAAAACGTAAATACATTTAACAATGATGGTTCGTGTCACAAAAACATACAAAGTTACGAACAATGTAACAATACAGAATAATTAAAAGAAAAGAAACACAAGATGACAAGATACTATAACCTTTTATATTACTTCACAATAGATGGCATATTGCTATATCAACACATGATAAATTAATTTTTTTAGTTCATCAATTTTCGGATACAACGATGAATCGAATTGAGCACATGCCAAATGTGATTAATACTAGATCTTATCCTATTCTTTATTACTCCATATAAGTTGGAGGGGGTTTAAGAAAAAAAGTTTGATTTTTCGCACATGTTTGAATTAAAGGGTCCCACTTACCAACATACCCCCTCGTCTGTCTGAAAAGTGTTGGATTTTGTCGAGTTTTAGGTTCCTCAACTGCAACAAACTGCCACCTGGGACAACGAAACGTTCAGCCGTTCACAAGAAATTCGTAGGCCCCAGCTACTCGGTTTGCTATTTGCGCGCTTTTCCCGGTCAACAAGGGAAAACTAAGCTAATTTGAATCCTAATAGTATTTAAATTCAAATATTATTATAATTATTTAATTATAATATTGGGATAATTTTGGTACAAAACAAACGTACAATAGTACGTAATACGTAGACAACGAGAACTTACATATTAACTTGCACTAATATTTTTTGGTACAATATAACGACGGAGGTCGGATTCGATCTCATACAGAATGAAAAACAGAATATTTTTTTAATTACTTGATCAATTAAAGGACTCCAGTCGAAAAGATTATTTCATTTATAACCATCTTCCTCGAAACTCGAAACTCGAAACTCGAAACTCCAATCATATGGTTGTCCTAAAAAAAACAGAACAAAGAAGAGCCGGAGGCTGGATTTTCTAACTAAAACCCACTCTGAAAAAGACAGCAGGTTCGGTCAGAAATGAATAAGACAGCAGATTTAAGGAAACAAAAAGATGAAGTTGCAGGCTTAGCTTACATTACATTACAGCGGATTCAGGGCTGATTTAAGAACTACTGGCGTTTCGGGTGGTGGTGGCGGCGGAATCTGAGGAATTATTTTTGTCGTCGACGTCGAAATCCGTCAGCATCATCCATTGTTGAATCTCGTCTTCGCCTATTCTATCCCAAAACTCAGTTCCCGGTCCCATTTCCATGCTCGCATTTGTTTGATCGGAAAAAACAACACTTGTTGTTGCTGTTGTGGCCGCGGTGGTTGCGGCGGCGGCTGGTGTTGGTACATTGTCGTTGCTGGTGTTTTCTGGGAATGGGAAGTTAAGTTTAGCTCTCGGTCCGCGGAAATCGATGGCTGCTTTGTCGTAAGCACGGGCAGCTTCCTCCGCCGTGTTGAAGGTACCGAGCCAGACCCGGGTGGCGCGACGCGGGTCTCGGATCTCCGCTGCCCATTTTCCCCACGGCCTTTGCCGAACTCCCCTGTAGTTTTTCTTCACTCGTTTCGTTCTAGTCGTGGAGGACGTGGTGGCGCCGCCCTTTTTGTCTTCCTGATGAGTTGGCGGGAAAAGGTTGCATCCCAGGCAGCCGTCAAATTTGCACACGTGGCACTTTTCCATAACTTCACTCGCTTGTAACACCATATTCCCACCGGTAATGTCAATAGAAGAAGAAGAAGGAGACGCTCCGGCAGCAAGGGTTCGAAAATCTAAAGTCAAGTCAACAGCGGCGGTGGAGGAAGGGACGGAACCGGCGATGACGTTTTTGAGGGCGGAGACCATGACGGAGATTTCTTGTTCGGGTGAAAGACGACGGGGTGGTGACGGTGGCGGCATCATCGTAGGCGGAGCTAGGAGGAAGCATAAAACTTGGCGAGAGATTTTTGGTGTTAATTTAGAATTTTTTGACTTTGTAAGAAGGTATTTATACGAAGACTTTTGTAAGAATGCCAACGTGGCATGCCAACTGGGACGCTGGGAACACACGGGATAACCGGATAAATATAATTTAAATGAGAGATTATTGTGTGCGCACGTGGCGGATAAATAACCTTAAAGTAGCAAATAAAATGATGTTGCGTGGCAGATGATGCTACAGTGACACTGAAAATATATACACGCGGAGGTTTTTTATTTTTATTTTGGACGGCTTTATATAAACTAGATTTTTTTAATTAATTAATAATAAATCATTCTGATTTAAATTTTTATTAAAATGAGAAAAACTAACTTTATGAATCTACTAATTAATTATTTTTTTATTTTTTTCAACCATACACATCAAACTTTTATATTGATTCAATTATATACATTTTAAAAAATAAAATGTGCAATTTATTTTTATATTAGATTAATGAAGTATTTGTATTTGCAATGTGCGATAGTAAAACGACGTTATGTTGAAATTTGTGATAATAATTTGTGTAAAATAAATCAAATTAATTCGTGTATACAATTAAACAAAATCGTTACGTTGATAGCTATTCGAATATGTATTTGTAATTTTGATTATACTTCTAACTTACAACAAATTGCTAATAATCCTTCTTAAATTTAAATATATATATATATATGACTTATAATTCACTTACATTGTGTAAAATTATAAAATTTTACGATGATTTAAAACAATTGGATGAACGCAAATTAATAGTTAAGATTAAACTCATCTTTTGCCCTTAAAAAATCCCAACATTTTAATTCCAACCATTAACTTCCATTGTTCTAAATTAGTATAAAACTTAATTTTACGTTATATAAGAGTATCTTTTATATATATGTGCATGGGCGGAGCCAGAAATTTATTTAAGGGGCGTCATTTTTTCAACGATATTTAAGGAGTGTTAATTATTTATAAAGGGGTGTCGTTTTATTTATAAAGGGTGTCATTTTATTCATAAAAGGGGTGTCCTTTGATTATATTTTTAATTTTTTATAAACAAATTATATAAAATAATAAATTTCTAAAAAATTTTGGGTATCATAAGACACCTCATTCTAAATGGTGGCTCCGCCCATGTATGTGTGCGCGCACGCACGCACATTATGCAAAGGCGGAACCTTGGAGGAATTAGTAGGAGGTCTTCCAAAATATTAAAAATTAAGTTTGGATGATAGTAAAATTAGCATTTTTGCCCTATAAATTTGTGATTTATTTTTGAACTTTTAAATTTAAAATTCTTAAATGACCCATCTAATAAATAATTTTAAGTTTCGCCACTATACATTTGCTAGATTCTTAACCGTTTAAAAGTGTTGTTTTTACACTAACAGATGAGACATTGAATTCCTTAAATAAAACAAGAGATTTGAATTTTGACGATGACACTGTAAATAAAAAAAAATTAAATCGATAGATCGCCTCATATTAAATCTTTGTTAAACTCGGACTGAAAAGACTCGAGCTGAATTAATCATATAGTAATAATCAGGGACGGAACTACATGGGGTTCGGGAGGGGCAATCCCCCTCACCTCCGAAGAATTTTTTTTCACCTGTCCCCCTATTTAAATTTCTTTATAAATTGGTTTATTTTTAAATTTACCCCCCGCTTTTAAACATTTATAGTTTGCCCCCTCAACATCAGATCCCGGCTCCGTCCCTGCAAATAATTAAACAAAAAATATAGTTATTTTTGGTCGGGGAAGGAAAGATTCGGTATTTTGTGAGGTGGTCCAATAGCATTCATATTGACAGCGGAGGCACAGCTAGAAATTTTGGAGAGACCTAAGGGACCAAACTCAACCGTCAAGTCCCGAAAAGGACCGCACAAAATTACACTAAAGGGTCCACCACATCCGCAACCTTTTCATTTTGATCCCTTTTGACATTCAACCGTACTTTCAAGTTCAACCACTCAACGAAATCAAAATTAATTCCAACAGTAACAGTGGGCCCTGCTCCGATATATTTTTTATTTCCGATATCGTTACATCCGGACTCTATCCGAACATATTTTAATCGTTAATTTAATTATATTTCGAATCGATTTGGGTTTTTTAGTTATAATTATTCGAATATGTTTTATTCGAGACTTTTTTTTTTCCAAATAAAATGGTTAGTGATGAAGCCTTTGACCATTCCATGAGTGGGAGTGTGGAAACCTCTACTCCATAGAAATTGGAAACATCCAAAAATAAATAAAAACAAAAAAAAATGGTCCAATTTTCCACATCACACGACCAAAGTTAAAAACTGGCAACAGCCTGTCTCAGAACTAGTCAATACGTGGGGAGTGACAGTGTAAACATATGGACGGTGACCAAAAAGTTAAGCGGCTACTATTTAGTATTTACTATTTAGGGACAAACAAAACAAAATTGACTGAATCCAACAAGTGGTTTCTAAGAGCGGATAAAAAGATTAATAGGGGCTACTAGGGGTGGGCATGACCAGATACCTGGCCAATTTGTCTAGAATTGGTCCCGGTCCCGATAATCACCGGTTCTTGAAAATTAGAACCAATCCCGGTTAGATCCAGTTTAAGATTTCAAGAATCGATCTCGGTACTAGTGGGAACCGGTACTAATATCGGGTACACAGTCAATTAGTCCATTATTAATAAAATTTGAGCAACAGGGAAAAAATTCCAACCATCAATAATAATATTAAATAACAAAGTTAGAATATTATAGGCTTGAAGGTTGAAGTCTTAAAACAAGTCATACTCATAATATTCATACATAAAGAGAAATAAAGGAGCGCCTTCAGTCATTTTCAACGTCTTCAACGCCATTCGGTACCAAACTAGTACCAGGTACCTGGTCCCGGTCCCGGTCCCATTGGGTACTCACCGGGTACCGGGTCCAAAAAAGCAGGATCCAGTCTCAGTCCCGGTTGCAATCGATACCTAAATTTTGAATCCAGTCCAGGTCCCACCGAAATTAATTTCGGATAAAAATCCACCGGGTCTAACCGAATCCGAGACCGGGTAATCGGGTTTTTTTCCCACCCCTAGGGGCTACTGCTCCTCATATTTTTTGAATTTTTTTGTTTAAGCTTCCAAACTTCTTAAAAATTTAAGTTGTCCCCTCAAACTTTTACTTCAAGTTCTATCACGGGCGGCCTCAATGAAAATTTTTTTTTTACAAGACATGGGTTCAAATTGCTTTGTTTGCAATGTGTGTAAGCATTGTTAGAAGGCTAAGAATATGTATGAACAGATGTTAGTAGTTATAAAATAGGACTCGAACATTCGAATGAAAATCTTTTTACAGTTTAATCTTTCAACTTCGTAGTTTATTCAATTCAGTCATCTAACTCCAATTCTCTGCAAATACTTTCTTTCCATCAATTTTGTTACTCCTTTATAATCTTATCGATATTTGTACACATTAATGACTCAATCTAGACCATCAGGTTGTATAGAAGTACGATTCAGAATCATTCTCTTTTAGATACATTCATATTTTCTGATATTATTTTTGCCAAGAGAAGATTTGGTATTTGCTAAATGGTCCATTATATTTTTAAATTTGACAATGGAGACAACAAGAAATTTGGAAGAAACACAAGTCACCACAGAACCAACCGTCAAGTGTCAAGATTCAGGTCCCAAAAGCGACAACACATAATTACACAAGAAGGTCCCCCACGTCACCTTCATTTTCATTCCGATCCCTTTAACAAAGTAAAGTTCAACCTCAAACTAAACAAAAAAGGTAAAATTAATTACAAATAATTATTAGTGATTAAGGCTTTGCCTACCTATAGAGAAATTATATCATAGGCCCGACTCGTCACGTTATCTATGGTCTCAACCAATAAAAAACATCAATTTCATTAAATTTTTCCATATCATTTTTTAATTGAGTGAATTTACAATTGATAAAAAGTATTTTTTTAATTTAATTTACAGTAAATCTGAGTGAAGATTCACTCGATTAAAAAATGATATGGAAAAAATTACTGAAATGAATGATTTTTATTGGTTGGGACCATGGATGACGTGGCGAACCGGGCCTATGATATAATTTCTCCTACTTATGTCAAATAGTGCCATTGGAGCCTATTTTCTCCTTGAAAATTGGAAACTTTCAAAACATAAATAAATTAAGGATAAACTATACTAATGATCACTTTTGTTTTAGTTTTCTTTTATTTTAATCACCCAACTTTTAAAAATTAGATTGTTTATAAATAAATTGAGTGTAAACTGTACTAACAACTTTTTTAGTAATGGAGACATTGGATTTGTATTTGTTTTATATATAAGCGATCAAATGATAATATCTGTTCATTTTTTACCTCAAATTATGTACATATATATATTGAAGATAAGATGCTCGAATCACTTATTCTCTTAAAGATAATAATTTTTTTTATCGAAACCAGATTCTTCGATCTCAATACATACTTAAACTTGACTATGACACCAAGGGATCAGCATCCACAAGGTATATGTAATATATAGACAATTATGTTCGGTCCATACCTATGTGGCTATGTCGGAATATGTGTATTATTGATTCCGGCAAGACAATCTAGAATAGTAGGGAGAAATCTAGAATGAACATTAAAAGACTACAACAAGTATACTTTAAGGACCCAAATTAAAAAAAATTACAAAACGAATAGAAAGCTAATTTTTAAATTAATTGAATTTAAATTTAGTCATCAAATTATAAATATCATTTCAGTTAAATCAAAGGTGTAATAATTTGATTAAAACGTACATTAATATTTAACTCGTAATTTGGCTAGTGTGTCCTTGTTGCTAATGCTGTAAATCAGACGAGACAGATCGTGAGCTACTTGAATTCGATTCGATCAAAATTTGATCAAAGTTCGACTCGATTGGACTCGAATAGAGTTCGAATTCGACTCGAGTTCTTGACGAGCCGAGCTACTTAATACCCGACTCGAGAAGCTCACGAGCTACTCGAAAATATAATATACTATTTTTTATAATTTAAAATCTAAATTCTTGAACTTAAAACCCTAAATATAAACCCTAATCATAAGTATTAAACCCTAAAATCTAAATCCTAAATTCTAAACCCAACAACCTAAACCTCTAAACCTTAAACTAACACCATAAACCCTCAAATTAATAAGCTTGAGTTTACACAACTTGTGTATCTAAGTTTTTTCTTCATAGGACTTTAAATGAGACGTGACAGATGAAGAGTTACTCGAGTCCAATGCGGTCAAAGATCGATCAACACTTGACTCGAGTTCTAAACGAGCCGAGTCGAGCTCAGATTTCTCAGGCTCGTTAAAAATTACTCAAGCTCGAACTCGACTCAAAATCTTAACGAGCCGAGCTTAGCACTACTCGAGCTCGACTCGGCTCGTTTACACTCCTACTTGTTGCTTATGTTATTCCAACCAGAGTACCCTAATCTTCCTAACCGGATTTGGGCCTTGAGCTATTCAAAAAGAAAGATTTGGGCCATGAGAAAAAAAACATCAGTCATTTAGGGCCACCATGGCTTTTGAAGAACCGATATGTACATTTTACACACGTAGCTTTTGCATCGATAATATTTTATAGGGATGTATTCAATCGAATTGAGTAAAATAATTCGAATTAATCATAAATTACTGAATATAAATAGTGTAACGAAAATAAAAGAGAAAAAATAATTTAATTTACACACATTTAATACATACAAATATGTTATATTCACATTTAAAGTTTTATATATTCAAGTTAACAATCTCTAGAGCATGTGGTTAAAAATTTTCGGTTAACACTCTCCCATCCTACTAAGTTGTGGGTAAGTAAATTTTTTCAAAAAAAAATAAAAAATAATAACCAGATAATTTAAGATATTAAATTAAAAATTACAAATAAAATCCCTTGCAAATATTAAAAAGAACATTTTGAAATTGAAAAAAAAAGCCAAAGATTTTTGTTAAATATGTTCGGAAATGATAAGCAATATTATCCTAAACTAAAATAAATAAATTAGGGGTGCAAATGAAAAGAGCGTTTAACAAGCCGTTCATGAATTGTTCGTATAACGTTTGTTTACTAAGTTAAATAAACAGGTATGAATAAAAAAAATTATGTTCATTTAATAAACGAACGAACACGAACAGATGTATGTTCGGTTCGTTTATGTTGACGAACAAGCTCATTTATAGGCTTATTTATAAGGTCGTTTTATAGGATAAAAATGTTTGTTAATGTATCTAAATAATATATTTTTGGTGTTGCTAAAGATGTTATATAAGTTCATGTTGAAATTTAAGTTTTATTTTGATGCTTTTGGTTTATTCATTTATTGTTAATTTAGTTAACATTTTTGAACATATAAATGAACATATTCGCTAAGGAATAAACGAACACATTCACAAGCACTTAAATGAACACATTCGTGAACACTTAAATAAATATGTTCGTGAACACTAAACAAACAAACACAAACATCTTCAAAAATAAATATGTAAC
>CAUDLX010000093.1:7500-52812 GCA_958450335.1 Hibiscus tridactylites
CAAATTTTAGGAGTTCATGTAATTGATTAGGATCTTTTCAACACAATTATATTGCAAAACCATAATATCTGTACTTTTTACTCAGTTAAAATTCTAATGGGTCCATTGAAAGGCCCATTTAGACCTGCTCGTCCGAAACCTCTACAAAAAGGATCGCAAAAATGTTTTATTCATATATTAGGAGTTCAAATAATTGATTAGGAGCTTTTAAACACAATTATATTAAAAAACCTCAATTTTATACTTTTTACTCAGATAAAATTCCAACAGATCCATTGATAGGCCCATTTAGACCTGCTCGTCCGAAAGCTCTACAAAAACGACTGCAAAAAGGTTTTATTCAAATATTAGGAGATCAAATAATTGATTAGGAGCTTTTCAACACAATTATATTGCAAAACCGCAATTTCTATACTTTTTACTCATTTAAAATTCCAACGGGTCCATTGAAAGGCCCATTTAGATCTACTCGTCCGAAACCTCTGCAAAATGGACCGCAAAAATGTTTTATTCAAATATTAGGAGTTTAAATAATTGATTAGGAGCTTTTCAACACAATTGTATTGCAAAACCTCAATTTCTGTACTTTTTACTAATTTAAAATTCCAACGGGTCCTTTGAAAAGCCCAATTCGACCCGCTCGTCCGAAACCTCTACAAAAAGGACTGCAAAACAAGTTTTAATCAAACTTTAGGAATTCATGTAATTGCTTAGGAGCATTTCAACACAATTATATTGCAAAACCGCAATTTCTGTACTTTTTACTCAGTTAAAATTCCAACGGGTCCATTGAAAGGCCCATTTAGACCTGCTCGTCCGAAACCTCTACAAAAAGGATCGCAAAACAAGTTTTAATCAAATATTAGGACTTCAAATAATTGATTAGGAGCTTTTCAACACTATTATATTGCAAAACCGCAATTTCTGTACTTTTTACTTAGTTAAAATTCCAACGGGTCCATTGAAAGCCCCATTTCGACCCGCTCGTCCGAAACCTCTACAAAAGGGACCGCAAAACAAGTTTTAATCAAATTTTAGGAGTTCATGTAATTGATTAGAAGCTTTTCAACACAATTACATTGCAAAACCTCAATTTCTGTACTTTTTACTCAGTTAAAATTCCAACGGGTCCATTGAAAGGCCCATTTAGACCTGCTCGGTCGAAACCTCAACAAAAAGGACCGCAAAACAAGTTTTAATAAAATTTTTGGAGTTCATGTAATTGATTAGAAGCTTTTCAACACAATTACATTGCAAAACCTCAATTTCTGTACTTTTTACTCAGTTAAAATTCCAACGGGTCCATTGTAAGGCCCATTTCGACCTGCTCGTCCGAAACCTCTACAAAAAGTACCGCAAAAAGGTTTTATTCAAATATTATGAGTTCAAATAATTGATTAGGAGCTTTTCAACACAATTATATTGCAAAACCTCAATTTCTGTACTTTTTACTCATTTAAAATTCCAACGGGTCCATTGAAAGGCCCATTTAGACCTGCTCGTCCGAAACCTCTACAAAAAGGATCGCAAAAATGTTTTATTCAAATATTAGGAGTTCAAATAATTGATTAGGAGCTTTTGAAAACAATTATATTGCAAAACCTCAATTTATGTACATTTTACTCAGTTAAAATTTCAACGGGTCCATTGAAAGGACCATTTCGACCCTCTCGTCCGAAACCTCTACAAAAAGGACCGCAAAACAAGTTTTAATCAAATTTTAGGAGTTCATGTAAATGATTAGAAGCTTTTCAACACAATTACATTGAAAAACCTCAATTTCTGTACTTTTTACTCAGTTAAAATTCCAACTGGTCCATTGAAAGGACCGTTTCGACCCGCTCGTTCGAATCCTCTACAAAAAGGACTACAAAACAAGTTTTAATCAAATATTTGGAGTTCAAATAATTTATTAGGAGCTTTTGAACACAATTATATTGCAAAACCTCAATTTCTGTACTTTTTAATCAGTTAAAATTCCAACGGGTCCATTGAAAGGCCCATTTCGACCCGCTCGTCCGAAACCTCTACAAAAAGGACCGCAAAACAAGTTTTAATAAAATTTTAGGAGTTCATGTAATTTATTAGAAGCTTTTCAACACAATTACATTGCAAAACCTCAATTTCTGTACTTTTTACTCAGTGAAAATTCCAACGGGTCCATTGAAAGGCCCATTTAGACCTGCTCGTCCGAAACCTCTACAAAGAGGACCGCAAAACAAGTTTTAATCAAATATTAGGAATTCAAATAATTGATTAGGAGCTTTTGAACACAATTATATTGCAAAACCTCAATTTCTGTACTTTTTAGTCATTTAAAATTCCAATGGGTCCATTGAAAGGCCCATTTCGACCCGCTCGTCCGAAACCTCTACAAAAAGGACCGCAAAACAAGTTTTAATCAAATATTAGGAGTTCAAATAATTGATTAGGAGCTTTTCAACACAATTATATTGCAAAACCTCAATTTCTGTACTTTTTACTCAGTTAAAATTCCAACGGGTCCATTGAAAGGCCCATTTAGGCCTGCTCGTCCGAAACCTCTACAAAAAGGACCACAAAAAATGTTTTATTCAATTATTAGGAGTTCAAATAATTGATTAGGAGCTTTTGAACACAATTATATTGAAAAACATCAATTTATGTACATTTTACTCAGTTAAAATTCCAACGGGTCCATTGAAAGGACCATTTCGACCCTCTCATCCGAAACCTCTACAAAAAGGACCGCAAAACAAGTTTTAATCAAATTTTAGGAGTTCACTTAATTGATTAGAAGCTTTTCAACTCAATTACATTGAAAAACCTCAATTTCTGTACTTTTTACTCAGTTAAAATTCCAACGGGTCCATTGAAAGGCCCATTTAGACCTGCTCGTCCGAAACCTCTACAAAAAGGACCGCAAAAATGTTTTATTCAAATATTAGGAGTTCGAATAATTGATTAGGAGCTTTTCAACACAATTATATTGCAAAACCTCAATTTATGTACTTTTTACTCAGTTAAAATTCCAACGGGTCCATTGAAAGGACCATTTCGACCCTCTCGTCCGAAACCTCTACAAAAAAGGACCGCAAAACAAGTTTTAATCAAATTTTAGGAATTCATGTAATTGCTTAGGAGCTTTTCAACACAATTATATTGCAAAACCGCAATTTCTTTACATTTTACTCGGTTAAAATTCCAACGTGTCCATTGAAAGGCCCATTTAGACCTGCTCGTCCGAAACCTCTACAAAAAGGACCGCAAAAATGTTTTATTCAAATATTAGGAGTTCAAATAATTGATTAGGAGCTTTTGAACACAATTATATTGCAAAACCTCAATTTCTGTACATTTTACTCAGTTAAAATTCCAACGGGTCCATTGAAAGGCCCATTTAGACCTGCTCGTCCGAAACCTCTACAAAAAGGACCGCAAAAAATGTTTTATTCAATTATTAGGAGTTCAAATAATTGATTAGGAGCTTTTGAACACAATTATATTGAAAAACATCAATTTATGTACATTTTACTCAGTTAAAATTCCAACGGGTCCATTGAAAGGACCATTTCGACCCTCTCATCCGAAACCTCTACAAAAAGGACCGCAAAACAAGTTTTAATCAAATTTTAGGAGTTCACGTAATTGATTAGAAGCTTTTCAACACAATTACATTGAAAAACCTCAATTTCTGTACTTTTTACTCAGTTAAAATTCCAACGGGTCCATTGAAAGGCCCATTTAGACCTGCTCGTCCGAAACCTATACAAAAAGGACCGCAAAAATGTTTTATTCAAATATTAGGAGTTCGAATAATTGATTAGGAGCTTTTCAACACAATTATATTGCAAAACCTCAATTTATGTACTTTTTACTCAGTTAAAATTCCAACGGGTCCATTGAAAGGACCATTTCGACCCTCTCGTCCGAAACCTCTACAAAAAGGACCGCAAAACAAGTTTTAATCAAATTTTAGGAGTTCATGTAAATGATTAGAAGCTTTTCAACACAATTACATTGAAAAACCTCAATTTCTGTACTTTTTACTCAGTTAAAATTCCAACTGGTCCATTGAAAGGACCGTTTCGACCCGCTCGTTCGAATCCTCTACAAAAAGGACTGCAAAACAAGTTTTAATCAAATATTTGGAGTTCAAATAATTGATTAGGAGCTTTTGAACACAATTATATTGCAAAATCTCAATTTCTGTACTTTTTAATCAGTTAAAATTCCAACGGGTCCATTGAAAGGCCAATTTCGACCCGCTCGTCCGAAACCTCTACAAAAAGGACCGCAAAACAAGTTTTAATAAAATTTTAGGAGTTCATGTAATTTATTAGAAGCTTTTCAACACAATTACATTACAAAACCTCAATTTCTGTACTTTTTACTCAGTTAAAATTCCAACGGGTCCATTGAAAGGCCCATTTAGACCTGCTCGTCCGAAACCTCTACAAAAAGGACCACAAAAAATGTTTTATTCAATTATTAGGAGTTCAAATAATTGATTAGGAGCTTTTGAACACAATTATATTGAAAAACATCAATTTATGTACATTTTAGTCATTTAAAATTCCAATGGGTCCATTGAAAGGCCCATTTCGACCTGCTCATCCGAAACCTCTACAAAAAGGACCGCAAAACAAGTTTTAATCAAATTTTAGGAGTTCACGTAATTGATTAGAAGCTTTTCAACACAATTACATTGCAAAACCTCAATTTCTGTACTTTTTACTCAGTTAAAATTCCAACGGGTCCATTGAAAGGCCCATTTAGGCCTGCTCGTCCGAAACCTCTACAAAAAGGACCACAAAAAATATTTTATTCAAATATTAGGAGTTCGAATAATTGATTAGGAGCTTTTGAACACAATTATATTGCAAAACCTCATTTTCTGTACTTTTTACTCAGTTAAAATTCCAACGGGTCCATTGAAAGGACCATTTCGACCCTCTCATCCGAAACCTCTACAAAAAGGACCGCAAAACAAGTTTTAATCAAATTTTAGGAGTTCATGTAATTGATTAGAAGCTTTTCAACACAATTACATTGAAATACCTCAATTTCTGTACTTTTTACTCAGTTAAAATTCCAACGGGTCCATTGAAAGGCCCATTTAGACCTGCTCGTCCGAAACCTCAACAAAAAGGACCGCAAAAATGTTTTATTCAAATATTAGGAGTTCGAATAATTGATTAGGAGCTTTTCAACACAATTATATTGCAAAACCTCAATTTATGTACTTTTTACTCAGTTAAAATTCCAACGGGTCCATTGAAAGGCCCATTTCGACCCGCTCGTCCGAAACCTCTACAAAAAGGACTGCAAAACAAGCTTTAACCAAATTTTAGGAGTTCATGTAATTGATTAGGAGCTTTTCAACACAATTATATTGCAAAACCTCAATTTCCGTAGTTTTTACTGAGTTAAAATTCCAACGGGTCCATTAAAAGGCCAATTTAGACCTGCTCGTCCGAATCCTCTACAAAAAGGACCGCAAAAATGTTTTATTCAAATATTAGGAGTTCAAATAATTGATTAGGAGCTTTTAAACACAATTATATTACAAAACCTCAATTTTTGTACTTCTTACTCATTTAAAATTCCAACGGGTCCATTGAAAGGCCCATTTCGACCCACTCGTCCGAAACCTCTACAAAAAGGACTGCAAAATAAGTTTTAATCAAATTTTAGGAGTTCATGTAATTGATTAGGAGCTTTTCAACACAATTATATTGCAAAACCTCAATTTCTGTACTTTTTACTCAGTTAAAATTCCAACGGGTCCATTGAAAGGCACATTTAGACCTGCTCGTCCGAAACCTCTACAAAAAGGACATAAAAAATGTTTTATTCAAATATTAGGAGTTCAAATAATTGATTAAGAGCTTTTAAACACAATTATATTGAAAAACCTCAATTTTATACTTTTTACTCAGATAAAATTCCAACGGGTCCATTGAAAGGCCCATTTAGACCTGCTCGTCCGAAACCTCTACAAAAACGACCGCAAAAAGGTTTTATTCAAATATTAGGAGTTCAAATAATTGATTAGGACATTTTCAACACAATTATATTGCAAAACCTCAATTTCTGTACTTTTTACTCAGTTAAAATTCCAACGGGTCCATTGAAAGGCCCATTTTGACCCTCTCGTCCGAAACCTCTACAAAAAGGACCGCAAAACAAGTTTTAATCAAATTTTAGGAGTTCATGTAATTGATTAGAAGCTTTTCCACACATTTACATTTGCAAAACCGCAATTTCTGTACTTTTTACCCAGTTAAAATTCCAACGGGTCCATTGAAAGGCCCATTTAGACCTGCTCGTCCGAAACCTCTACAAAAAGGACCACAAAAATGTTTTATTCAAATATTAGGAGTTCAAATAATTTATTAGGAGCTTCTCAACAATTATATTGCAAAACTTCAATTTCTGTACTTTTTACTCATTTAAAATTCCAACGGGTCCATTGAAAGGCCCATTTCGACCTGCTCGTCCGAAACCTCTACAAAAAGGACCGCAAAAATGTTTTATTGAAATATTAGGAGTTCAAATTGTTGATTAGGAGCTTTTGAACACAATTATATTGCAAAACCTCAATTTATGTACTTTTTACTCAGTTAAAATTTCACCGGCACAATGGCGGCATGGTTGTCGGAAGGAACTTACTGTTTGGACACTTCAGGATTTGCTCTGCTCCTCACAACGATTTGGAATATCTGGAACCGTCGTAATGACTGGGTTTACTCCCAAAGACTTCAGCCAACCTTGCTTACGGCGATGAATGCTACAGGTCTTCTACAGGAATACGCCGCCGCTAACGCTCTCTCCGCCGTGTCAGCAGCCATACCAGCAGCAGCCCCCCACGATGGACGATGCCAAGCCCGGGATGTATAAAGATAAATATCGACGGAGCCTTCCATCCAGGATCTGGTGCTGCAGCTATAGGAGTCATTGCTAGGGATGAACATGGCTCGATTGTTGAAGGATGTGCTGTCCATGAGGCAGGGTGTCATGATGCCACCATGGTCGAGCTACATGCCATCGTTGCGGGTATTATGTTGACCCGAGATAGAGGATGGGGCGAGGTGCTTATTGAATCCGACTCGGCTATGGTGATTAACAAGCTCTCGCGCACCACTGACGACAACTCCCTTCTGGGACCGCAGATTGCAGATACGAAGGCCTTGCTTAGGTCTTTTCCTTTGATCTCCCTATCTTTTGTACCTAGATCGGCCAATTTTATGGCTCATAATTTAGCCGCTTGGGCTTTACGCTGTACTTCTTCTGTGTACTTTGATACAGTTGTTCCTGACTGTATTAACGTTGATGTAATGGCTGACTCTCAGCGTTTTTCTTGTTATAATAATAACAACACTCAGGGCACTCTTTTCCCCTTAGGTTCTTCTTGTGTTTCGACACAAGGTGGTTAGAGGGGTTTTTAATGAGGCCCTTTTCCTTCAAAAAAAAATTCCAACAGGTCCATTGAAAGGACCATTTTGACCCACTCGTCCGAAACCTCTACAAAAAGGACCGCAAAACAAGTTTTAATCAAATTATAGGAGTTCATGTAATTGATTAGAAGCTTTTCAACACAATTACATTGAAAAACCTCAATTTCTGTACTGTTTACTCAGTTAAAATTCCAACGGGTCCATTGAAAGGCCCATTTAGACCTGCTCGTCCGAAACCTCTACAAAAAGGACCGCAAAAATGTTTTATTCAAATATTAGGAGTTCAAATAATTGATTAGAAGCTTTTCAACACAATTACATTGCAAAACCTCAATTTCTGTACTTTTTACTCAGTTAAAATTCCAACGGGTCCATTGAAAGGCCCATTTAGACCTGCTCGTCCGAAACCTCTACAAAAAGGACCGAAAAAATGTTTTATTCAAATATTAGGAGTTCAAATAATTGATTAGGAACTTTTCAACACAATTATATTGAAAAACCTCAATTTCTGTACTTTTTACTCAGTTAAAATTCCAACGGGTCCATTGAAAGGCCTATTTCGAACCTCTCGTCCGAAACCTCTACAAAAAGGACCGCAAAAAAAGTTTTAATCAAATTTTAGGAGTTCATGTAATTGATTAGAAGCTTTTCAACACAATTACATTGCAAAACCTCAATTTCTGTACTTTTTACTCAGTTAAAATTCCAACGGGTCCATTGAAAGGCCCATTTCGACCCGCTCGTCCGAAACCTCTACAAAAAGGACTGCAAAACAAGTTTTAATCAAATTTTAGGAGTTCATGTAATTGATTAGGATCTTTTCAAC
This sequence comes from Hibiscus tridactylites, assembly GCA_958450335.1. NCBI lineage: Eukaryota > Viridiplantae > Streptophyta > Magnoliopsida > Malvales > Malvaceae > Hibiscus > Hibiscus tridactylites. The sequence continues at coordinate 15,766 of CAUDLX010000093.1, forward strand.
ACAAATATATTGCAAAACCTCAATTTCTGACTTTTTACTCATTTAAAATTCCAACAGGTCCATTGAAAGGCCCATTTCGACCCGCTCGTCCGAAACCTCTACAAAAAGGACTGCAAAACAAGTTTTCATCAAATTTTAGGAGTTCATGTAATTGATTAGGAGCTTTTCAACACAATTATATTGCAAAACCTCAATTTCTGTACTTTTTACTCAGTTAAAATTCCAACGGGTCCATTAAAAGGCCCATTTAGACCTGCTCGTCCGAAACCTCTACAAAAAGGATCGCAAAAATGTTTTATTCAAATATTAGGAGTTCAAATAATTGATTAGGAGCTTTTAAACACAATTATATTGAAAAACCTCAATTTTATACTTTTTACTCAGATAAAATTCCAACGGGTCCATTGAAAGGCCCATTTAGACCTGCTCGTCCGAAACCTCTACAAAAACGACTGCAAAAAGGTTTTATTCAAATATTAGGAGTTCAAATAATTGATTAGGAGCTTTTTAACACAATTATATTGCAAAACCGCAATTTTTGTACTTTTTACTCATTTAAAATTCCAACGGGTTTTACGACCGGCAAAGCACGGAACAGCACCTACAGAAAAAACTAAACACTCTAAAGCTGGGATGAGCAGCAAAATCTCTTCGGCGGCGGTTGATATCCAACCCCGCCGAGAGAAATGAGACTCATGTGCTGGAACTGCCGTGGGCTTGGTTCACCAGAGGCAGTTCGAGGGCTTATTTCAACGGTCCATAAATTAGAACCTTTGCTTATTTTTTTATCGGAAACTCGGTTATGTAATTTTGATTTTGAACGCTTGAAACTCTCTCTTGATATGGAGGGCTGCTTCCATGTGAAAAGCAGCCCAAGTTGCTCGGGTTTAATATTATTCTGGAATAATAAATTGAAAGTTGATCTTTTATCGTATTCTGATCGTCATTTAGATTCCATTGTTACATCTTCCGATGATTGCTTTCGCTTTACTGGAATCTATGGGTTTGCCGAAACTACTTTGAAATATAAAACGTGGGATCTCATCGATTCCCTTCGTACGAATTCACCTCTACCTTGGTTAATTGGAGGGGACCTAAATGATATTCTATCAGACTCTGAAAAACAAGGCGGAGGTCGTCGGCCGCAATCACAAATAACCAACTTCCGTGAATGCCTTGTCCGTAATGGGATATTTGATTGCAAACCATCTTCGGGTTGGTTCACTTGGTCGCGTACAGGACCAAACGTCACACCTGTTTGTGAACGTCTCGATCGCTATCTTGCATGCGATGCATGGCTCTCCGCCCACTTATCTTTCCAATGTAGAAATATATTTTCCCCGAATTCGGATCACTACATTATTCTTATGGACACTTCACGTAACACCCCTTATGAGCATCGTGGCCGATATGATGAGCATAATGGTGACTGTTTCCGTTTTGAGGCATGCTGGGCTAAAGACCCATCTTGTATCTCCACGGTTCACCAAGCGTGGTCCAACGCGTCGGGCACCCTACTCGACAAGTTGACCGCTGTAGGGAACCAGTTACATGATTGGCAAGCGGCTAGATGCTCCAACTCCAACGATCGAATCGCTGAACTTCAGCGTACGATCAACTCCTATATGCGTAGGAGAAGACTTTCGCAACACATGCTACTCAGTCTCCGTGACGCAAAAATGGAGCTTAAACGCCTTCTAGATGCCAAGGAGGCCTACTGGGCACAACGATCTCGTGTTACCTGGCTTTCACAAGGTGATAAGAACACTGCTTTCTTCCACGCTCGTGCTTCTAAACGACGGAAAAAGAACACCATACGTGGTCTTTTCGATGTGGACCAAACTTGGCATACGGAGAAACCGGAGCTTCTTCGGATTGCTTCCGAATATTTTCAGAATTTATTCACATCATCTAATCCAAACACCTCTCCGGTGCTCCTGGAACATATTGCCCCAGTGGTTACCGATGAAATGAATTCATCGTTGCTACGACCCTTCACCGAAGAAGAGGTAACCGCAGCTTTCAGGGATATAGGCCCTAGGAAAGCTCCCGGCTTTGACGGCTTCCCTAGTAGTTTCTATAGACAATATTGGGACGTTATAGGGCCTGAGTTTATACGACTTTGCTTACGCCTGTTACGAGGTGAGGAAGACATGGCAACGGTAAACAAAGCTATCATTGTCCTAATTCCAAAAGTGTCCAACGCATCAAACATGCGTCAAAACCGACCGATCAGCTTATGTACTGTCATTTATAAGACCATATCTAAGGTTCTTGTGAATAGACTTAAACCTATATTACCATATTGTATCAGTGATGCGCAAGCTGCTTTTGTCAGTGGTCGAAATATTACTGACAATATTTTAATTGTGCATGAACTTGTGCATACCCTCCATACCAACACCGCCTCGATATATCAGGGGGTTGCTTTGAAACTCGATATGGAAAAAGCCTTTGATAAGGTTGAATGGTCTTTCCTTAAAGACGTAATGCTGCGTATGGGATTTGCATCGAACTGGGTACAATTAATACTCTGCTGCGTCTCCACTGTGTCCTATTCGGTTCGCCTTAATGGCACTCTATCTAATGAATTCATCCCGACTCGGGGAATCCGGCAAGGGGACCCTTTATCACCCTTTCTCTTTTTAATATGCTCTCAAGGGCTCTCCACGGCCCTCGAAGCTGAACAACATTCGGGACGTCTAATTGGGTTACAAGCCAATAGACGTGGCCCAAGAATTAACCACTTGCTCTTTGCGGATGATAGCATTGTTTTTGTCCGTAACTGCCCAGGGGAAATTGACCAATTAAAAGAGATTCTCCGGATGTACGAGGCATCCTCCGGTCAGTCAGTCAACTTTTCGAAGTCGACTGCCTTTTGTAGCCCCCTCTGTTCAAGGGACTTCACTCGTGCGCTACAACATACCCTTGGCATACGCTTGGTTGATGACCCAGGAACCTATCTAGGTGTCCCTTTGCTCATTGGGAGGAACCGAACGACCAGTCTTGGTTTCATTCGGGACAAGGTCAATTCTCGCATGACTAAATGGGATACTAACCTACTCTCATACAGCGGGCGTGTGATTCTTATAAAATCTGTGGCGCAAGCGTTGCCTCAATATGTCATGTCATGTTACTTGCTTCCGCAGAACATTGTGGATGACGCAACACGGTCAATCCGCCGTTACTGGTGGACGGGCAGAAGTAACAAAAAAGGATGGCCTATGCTTTCCTGGGATACTATGTGCGCCCCCAAAGCTGTAGGGGGCATGGGTTTCCGAGATCTGCGGGATTTCAATGTTGCCTTACTTGGGAAACAAATATGGCGGCTAATCCACTCACCCGACTCCTTACTCGCTCGGGTCCTCAAATCACGTTATTATCCCTCCGGGAATATTTTGGAGGCAAAAGTTGACCACCGAGCTTCCTATGCTTGGCGAGGTATATGGCAGGCGTTTTGGAGACCTGGAATTGATAGCCGTCTGCGCATCCATCGTGATATTTGGGGTGGGGCAAGCGGGCTATCTTTCTTTGGTAGTTATCAAGATAATGAGGAAATTCCCTTGCGATGCGGAGATTTTATGATCCGTCATCATAATGCATGGGATGCACATAAAGTACGTCAATATTTCGACGACGACGATGCATACAGAATATTGAACGTACCAATCTCTGATGTCCAACACGATACTCTGCTATGGGGCTTTCATGATACAAATATATATTCGGTGCGCTCTGGGTACTTATTCTTACGTAGGCCCCAGCGTCCTCTTGAGCGTCCGAACCCTCTATGGAAGATCATTAATAAATCCAACACACTCCTGAAAATCCGCACCTTTGGATGGCGGATAGGACGGGGTGCGCTACCAACAGGGGATCGCCTTGCGACTATAGGTTTAGGCTCGGGCATGTGTCCGCTCTGCACTTCGACGCTCGAATCTGCACTTCATGCTTTCAAAGAATGTCCAGGCGCGGCTGAGACTCTAAGCCTCGCCGGTTTTCCAAACGCGCTTCGTAATAGCAACGACACATCGATGTCACTTTGGTTGGAACGAGGAGCTAGGCTCCTTTCTTGCGCACAATTTGACCTCTTTCTAACTATTCTGTGGAATCTTTGGAATAGGAGGAATGAATGGGTCCATTCCCAGCGTCTGCAGCCCCCATGGCTCACTGTGATGAACTCACAGGACCTTCTTCGAGACTACCTCGCAGCCAACGCAGACATTCCCACGACGAGACAGCCGACGACGACAGCACTTTCCCCACCTGCTTGGAGGCCACCGCCAGCTGGATCAATCAAAATCAATGTTGATGGTGCTTTCCACCCCACTACGGGATCGACTGGAATTGGCATCGTGGCCCGTGACGCTTCTGGAGCTATCCTGCTGGGGAGGGCTATTTACCTGGACACTATTGCAGATTCTACATCAGCAGAGCTACGTGCAATCTTGGATGGTGTCCGTTTCGGTGTGGAGGCGGGATGGACTGGGTTTATTCTTGAATCAGATGCAGCCCTGTTGATCAACCGGTTGTGTAAAGCAAGCGAGGATGCCTCCCCTCTTCAGCGACAGGTGCAGGACATGAGATCTTTCTTTGCTACTGTATCAGGTCTTAGCTTACTCTATGTACCGCGTGGAGCTAATATTTTAGCTCATTCTGTAGCCAATTGGGCTTTGCATTTTCATTCATCTATGTATTTTGGGCCGGGCCTGCCCGATGCTCTAAGAACTTTTGTACCGGTTGTTAACCAACCACCTTAAATTATAATATATTTTGGGCACTCTTTTCCCCTCCTAGGGCCTGTTGGGTTAGCCTAGTAAGGTTTAGTGGGGTTTTTAATGAGGCCCTCTTCTTCAAAAAAATTCCAACGGGTCCATTGAAAGGCCCATTTAGATCTGCTCGTCCGAAACCTCTACAAAATGGTCCGCAAAAATGTTTTATTCAAATATTAGGAGTTCAAATAATTGATTAGGAGCTTTTAAACACAATTATATTGAAAAACCTCAATTTTATACTTTTTACTCAGATAAAATTCCAACGGGTCCATTGAAAGGCCCATTTAGACCTGCTCGTCCGAAACCTCTACAAAAACGACTGCAAAAAGGTTTTATTCAAATATTAGGAGTTCAAATAATTGATTAGGAGCTTTTCAACACAATTATATTGCAAAAACGCAGTTTCTGTACTTTTTACTCATTTAAAATTCCAACGGGTCCATTGAAAGGCCCATTTAGATCTGCTCGTCCGAAACCTCTACAAAATGGTCCGCAAAAATGTTTTATTCAAATATTAGGAGTTCAAATAATTGATTAGGAGCTTTTCAACACAATTATATTGCAAAACCTCAATTTCTGTAATTTTTACTCATTTAAAATTCCAAAGGGTCCATTGAAAGGCCGATTTCGACCCGCTCGTCTGAAACCTCTACAAAATGTATTGGAAAACAAGTTTTAATCAAATATTAGGAGTTCAAGTAATTTATTCGGAACTTTTGAACACAATTATATTGCAAAACCTCAATTTCTGTACTTTTTACTCAGTTAAAATTCCAACGGGTCCTTGAAAGGCCCATTTCGACCCGCTCGTCCGAAACCTCTACAAAAAGGACCGCAAAACAAGTTTTAATAAAATTTTAGGAGTTCATGTAATTTATTAGAAGCTTTTCAACACAATTACATAGCAAAACCTCAATTTCTGTACTTTTTACTCAGTTAAAATTCCAACGGGTCCATTGAAAGGCCAATTTAGATCTGCTCGTCCGAAACCTTTACAAAAAGGACCGCAAAAATGTTTTATTCAAATATTAGGAGTTCAAATAATTGATTAGGAGCTTTTAAACACAATTATATTGAAAAACCTCAATTTTATACTTTTTACTCAGATAAAATTCCAACGGGTCCATTGAAGGGCCCATTCAGACCTGCTCGTTCGAAACCTCTACAAAAAGGACCGCAAAAAGGTTTTATTCAAATATTAGGAGTTCAAATAATTGATTATGAGCTTTTCAACACAATTATATTGCAAAACCTCAATTTCTGTAATTTTTACTCATTTAAAATTCCAAAGGGTCCATTGAAAGGCCCATTTCGACCCGCTCGTCTGAAACCTCTACAAAATGTATTGCAAAACAAGTTTTAATCAAATATTAGGAGTTCAAGTAATTTATTCGGAACTTTTGAACACAATTATATTGCAAAACCTCAATTTCTGTACTTTTTACTCAGTTAAAATTCCAACGGGTCCTTGAAAGGCCCATTTCGACCCGCTCGTCCGAAACCTCTACAAAAAGGACCGCAAAACAAGTTTTAATAAAATTTTAGTAGTTCATGTAATTTATTAGAAGCTTTTCAACACAATTACATTGCAAAACCTCAATTTCTGTACTTTTTACTCAGTTAAAATTCCAACGGGTCCATTGAAAGGCCCATTTTGATCTGCTCGTCCGAAACCTTTACAAAAAGGACCGCAAAAATGTTTTATTCAAATATTAGGAGTTCCAATAATTGATTAGAAGCTTTTCAACACAATTACATTGCAAAACCTTAATTTCTGTACTTTTTACTCAGTTAAAATTCCAATGGGTCCATTGAAAGGCCCATTTCGAACCTCTCGTTCGAAACCTCTACAAAAAGGACCGCAAAACAAGTTTTAATTAAATTTTAGGAGTTCATGTAATTTATTAGAAGCTTTTCAACACAATTACATTGCAAAACCTCAATTTTATTCTTTTTTACTCAGATAAAATTCCAACGGGTCCATTGAAAGGCCCATTTAGACCTGCTCGTCCGAAACCTCTACAAAAATGACTGCAAAAAGGTTTTATTCAAATATTAGGAGTTCAAATAATTGATTAGGAGCTTTTCAACACAATTATATTGCAAAACCGCAATTTCTGTACTTTTTACTCATTTAAAATTCCAATGGGGCCATTGAAAGGCCCATTTAGACCTGCTCGTCCGAAACCTCTACAAAAACGACTGCAAAAAGGTTTTATTCAAATATTAGGAGTTCAAATAATTGATTAGGAGCTTTTCAACACAATTATATTGCAAAACCGCAATTTCTGTACTTTTTACTCATTTAAAATTCCAACGGGTCCATTGAAAGGCCCATTTAGATCTGCTCGTCCGTAACCTCTACAAAATGGTCCGCAAAAATGTTTTATTCAAATATTAGGAGTTCAAATAATTGATTAGGAGCTTTTCAACACAATTATATTGCAAAACCTCAATTTCTGTACTTTTTACTCATTTAAAATTCCAACGGGTCCATTGAAAGGCCCATTTCGACCCGCTCGTCCGAAACCTCTACAAAAAGGACTGCAAAAAAAGTTTTAATCAAACTGTAGGAATTCATGTAATTGCTTAGGAGCTTTTCAACACAATTATATTGCAAAACCGCAATTTCTGTACTTTTTACTCAGTTAAAATTCCAACGGGTCCATTGAAAGGCCCATTTAGACCTGCTCGTCCGAAACCTCTACAAAAAGGACCGCAAAACAAGTTTTAATCAAATTTTAGGACTTCAAATAATTGATTAGGAGCTTTTCAACACTATTATATTGCAAAACCGCAATTTTTGTAATTTTTACTCAGTTAAAATTCCAACGGGTCCTTGAAAGGCCCATTTCGACCCGCTCGTCCGAAACCTCTACAAAAAGGACCGCAAAACAAGTTTTAATAAAATTTTAGTAGTTCATGTAATTTATTAGAAGCTTTTCAACACAATTACATTGCAAAACCTCAATTTCTGTACTTTTTACTCAGTTAAAATTCCAACGGGTCCATTGAAAGGCCCATTTTGATCTGCTCGTCCGAAACCTTTACAAAAAGGACCGCAAAAATGTTTTATTCAAATATTAGGAGTTCCAATAATTGATTAGAAGCTTTTCAACACAATTACATTGCAAAACCTTAATTTCTGTACTTTTTACTCAGTTAAAATTCCAATGGGTCCATTGAAAGGCCCATTTCGAACCTCTCGTTCGAAACCTCTACAAAAAGGACCGCAAAACAAGTTTTAATTAAATTTTAGGAGTTCATGTAATTTATTAGAAGCTTTTCAACACAATTACATTGCAAAACCTCAATTTTATTCTTTTTTACTCAGATAAAATTCCAACGGGTCCATTGAAAGGCCCATTTAGACCTGCTCGTCCGAAACCTCTACAAAAATGACTGCAAAAAGGTTTTATTCAAATATTAGGAGTTCAAATAATTGATTAGGAGCTTTTCAACACAATTATATTGCAAAACCGCAATTTCTGTACTTTTTACTCATTTAAAATTCCAATGGGGCCATTGAAAGGCCCATTTAGACCTGCTCGTCCGAAACCTCTACAAAAACGACTGCAAAAAGGTTTTATTCAAATATTAGGAGTTCAAATAATTGATTAGGAGCTTTTCAACACAATTATATTGCAAAACCGCAATTTCTGTACTTTTTACTCATTTAAAATTCCAACGGGTCCATTGAAAGGCCCATTTAGATCTGCTCGTCCGTAACCTCTACAAAATGGTCCGCAAAAATGTTTTATTCAAATATTAGGAGTTCAAATAATTGATTAGGAGCTTTTCAACACAATTATATTGCAAAACCTCAATTTCTGTACTTTTTACTCATTTAAAATTCCAACGGGTCCATTGAAAGGCCCATTTCGACCCGCTCGTCCGAAACCTCTACAAAAAGGACTGCAAAAAAAGTTTTAATCAAACTGTAGGAATTCATGTAATTGCTTAGGAGCTTTTCAACACAATTATATTGCAAAACCGCAATTTCTGTACTTTTTACTCAGTTAAAATTCCAACGGGTCCATTGAAAGGCCCATTTAGACCTGCTCGTCCGAAACCTCTACAAAAAGGACCGCAAAACAAGTTTTAATCAAATTTTAGGACTTCAAATAATTGATTAGGAGCTTTTCAACACTATTATATTGCAAAACCGCAATTTTTGTAATTTTTACTCAGTTAAAATTCCAACGGGTCCATTAAAAGGCCCATTTCGACCCGCTCGTCCGAAACCTCTACAAAGGGACCGCAAAACAAGTTTTAATCAAATTTTAGGAGTTCATGTAATTGATTAGAAGCTTTTCAACACAATTACATTGCAAAACCTCAATTTCTGTACTTTTTACTCAGTTAAAATTCCAACGGGTCCATTGAAAGGCCCATTTAGACCTGCTAATCCGAAACCTCTACAAAAAGGACCGCAAAACAAGTTTTAATCAAATTTTAGGAGTTCATGTAATTGATTAGAAGCTTTTCAATACAATTACATTGCAAAACCTCAATTTTTGTACTTTTTACTCAGTTAAAATTCCAACGGGTCCATTGAAAGGCCCATTTCGAACCTCTCGTCCGAAACCTCTACAAAAAAGACCGCAAAACAAGTTTTCATTAAATTTTAGGAGTTCATGTAATTTATTAGAAGCTTTTCAACACAATTACATTGCAAAACCTCAATTTTATACTTTTTTACTCAGATAAAATTCCAACGGGTCCATTGAAAGGCCCATTTAGACCTGCTCGTCCGAAACCTCTACAAAAACGACTGCAAAAAGTTTTATTCAAATATTAGGAGTTCAAATAATTGATTAGGAGCTTTTCAACACAATTATATTGCAAAACTGCAATTTCTGTACTTTTTATTCATTTAAAATTCCAACGGGTCCATTGAAAGGCCCATTTAGACCTGCTCGTCCGAAACCTCTACAAAAACGACTGCAAAAAGGTTTTATTCAAATATTAGGAGTTCAAATAATTGATTAGGAGCTTTTCAACACAATTATATTGCCAAACCGCAATTTCTGTACTTTTTACTCATTTAAAATTCCAACGGGTCCATTGAAAGGCCCATTTAGATCTGCTCGTCCGAAACCTCTACAAAATGGTCCGCAAAAATGTTTTATTCAAATATTAGGAGTTCAATTAATTGATTAGGAGCTTTTCAACACAATTATATTGCAAAACCTCAATTTCTGTACATTTTACTCATTTAAAATTCCAACGGGTCCATTGAAAGGCCCATTTCGACCCGCTCGTCCGAAACCTCTACAAAAAGGACTGCAAAACAAGTTTTAATCAAACTGTAGGAGTTCAAATAATTGATTAGGAGCTTTTCAACACAATTATATTGCAAAACCGCAATTTCTGTACTTTTTACTCAGTTAAAATTCCAACGGGTCCATTGAAAGGCCCATTTAGACCTGCTCGTCCGAAACCTCTACAAAAAGGACCGCAAAACTAGTTTTAATCAAATTTTAGGACTTCAAATAATTGATTAGGAGCTTTTCAACACAATTATATTGCAAAACCGCAATTTTGTACTTTTTACTCGGTTAAAATTCCAACGTGTCCATTGAAAGGCCCATTTTGACCCGCTCGTCCGAAACCTCTACAAAAGGGACCGCAAAACAAGTTTTAATCAAATTTTAGGAGTTCATGTAATTGATTAGAAGCTTTTCAACACAATTACATTGCAAAACCTCAATTTCTGTACTTTTTACTCAGTTAACATTCCAACGGGTCCATTGAAAGGCCCATTTAGACCTGCTCGTCCGAAACCTATACAAAAAGGACCGCAAAACAAGTTTTAAACAAATTTTAGGAGTTCATGTACTTGATTAGAAGCTTTTCAACACAATTAAATTGCAAAACCTCAATTTCTGTACTTTTTACTCAGTTAAAATTTCAACGGATCCATTGAAAGGCCCTTTTAGACCTGCTAGTCCGAAACCTCTACAAAAAGGACCGCAAAAATGTTTTATTCAAATATTAGGAGTTCAAATAATTGATTAGGAGCTCTCTGTGGTGCAGCAACAACAGGAGCACGCATCTGATCACCAGCCAACCTCGGACAATCTCGTCTCAAATGGTCTGCAGAACCACAATTCCAGCACCCATAACCAGCTGCTGCAACAGGAGCTTGCACCTCCCTCACAGCACGAGGACAGTCACGCTTCATGTGACCACGTGAACCACAGATCCAGCAAGCACTCGGATCAGCTCTAGCATTGCCACCCCTAGCAGGTGCACCACCACCTCTCTTAGTTGAGGACTGATACCTCTGATCACATCCCCTCTTGTTCCGTCCACCTCCGGAACTATACTCAGCAGCTCTCTTCCCAGCACTTGCTCCAGCACCTTTCGCAGACAAACCCAAGTTCATCTCTATGTCTTTGGCTCGGCCCACCAACACATCAAAATCATCATATTTAGTGGCCAGCACATACATCTTCACTTCCGTTACAAGACCATAACGAAACCTTTCGCACCTCTCCCGTTCACCCGGAATGAGCTCAGGTGCATACTGACTGAGTCGCACAAACTGCACTTCATACTCAGCCACACTCATGCTCCCTTGGGTAAGAGTCATGAATTCACGTTTCTTTTCATCAAGATATCTCACACCAAGATATCTCCTCTTGAACACATTCTGAAAGAATGTCCAAGTCACATCAGCTTCAGCCATTCCAGCTATAGTGGTCGTCCACCACGTATAAGCATCGTCCTGCAGCAAGGACACAACACAACCCAGCTTTTGCACATCCGTGCAACTCATCTGTCCCAAAATTCGCTTGGTACTCTCTAGCCAAGCCTCAGAACTCTCAGCAGACATACCCCTGAATTCAGTCCCACCAAGACTGCGCAGACGCTCCAAGGGCAGTCTAACACCAGCATCTCCCTGATGCCCAGCTCCTTGAGCTCCAGCTACTGCTGCTCGAAAAGCACCCGCAATAGCTTGCACCAACACAGACATATCAGGCATAGCTTGCCCCTGACCAACCTCTGGTCCAGCAGCTCCAGCACCAGCTGCAGCTCCAGCTCTTTCCCTCTCAGCACCACCACCACCAGGTGGAGGAGGAGGTAACACAGCACTACCCGCATTCTCCTCGTTTTCATTCCCATCCGGGGTCGTAGCTCTCACGCTACTCCTTAACTCTCTACGTGGTGGAATACTTTAACCATGCAATTACAATGCAAATAAACAAATTAGGCCCAGTAAGGTAAGCAATCCAAGTATTCAAGCTCAATTTCATTCAAAAACAACATCATTTCATTAGCTTTGATTTGGCAATGGGTACCCTCAACATGCTACATCACAGCATACAACTCAATTGCATCCAAATCACAAGCCACATAACATGCTTTCAATCAATCAAGCATACATAGCTCACATACTTCAATCATGCATACAAACATTCCCAATTACTCGAGAACTCAGCTCTGATACCACCAAATGTAACCCCCTTTAACCCGGCCTAGACGGTTGACCCGAATTAAGAAAGTCACACGGGGAAAACCAAAGTCAACCCGAAAGTCAACCTTGATTAACGACCCTTTTTTTTCCTTTTTAATCTTGTCTAGATGCACATTAACCCTAATTGTGATCACACAAACATCATACTCAAAGATCACAAACATCAGAGATGAAACAGGGACCCAATTGAACAAATTACAACTTTAGGGACCAAATTGTAATTTCTGATAAATATGAGTACTTAGCCCAAATTAAATTTACCAGCTTGTAATTAGTCAGGTTTCATGCTTCACTGTGAAATTTCAGCTCAAAAGGACATCCCAAGCTCATACAATTGCACAAACAAGTTTCAGGACTAAAACGCAAACAATTCAAAATATATAACTACCAGTGTCAGCTCCCAACGGTCGCCCGTTCCGGAACAAGAAGACCCCGTTTCGAAACACGGGCCGTTCCGCAACGCGTACCGGAACACGGGCTGGCAGTAGCCAAACCGTTTCGGAACGGTGCCTACCGTTTCGGACGCCTGGGTTCATTCAAGGCACCCGTTCCGGAACGGTGTGCACTGTTCCGAAACACCCTGCACAGATTGCAGCAAAAAGCTCACTTAAACATGCAATCGATCATTCAAACATGCTCCAAAAGCATACTTTAAACAAGCATCTCATGCTTCATATCATACATGTCATATTGGCCACAAGTGATAAGTTTCATTTCTTTTAAAACAAGTTCATCAACTTTCACCCCAAGGACTTTTAAACACCTTGGCCCCAAGGACTTTTAAACACCTTGGCCCCAAGGACTTTTAAACACCTTGGCCATGGACTTTTAAACACCATGAAAGAGGACCACACAAGGACTTTTAACCACCTTTGTGTCCATATCAAGTATCACCCCAAGGACTTTTAAACACCTTGGCCCCAAGGACTTTTAAACACCTTGGCCCCATGGACTTTTAACCACCTTGGCCCCAAAATTCGCTTGGTACTCTCTAGCCAAGCCTCAGAACTCTCAGCAGACATACCCCTGAATTCAGTCCCACCAAGACTGCGCAGACGCTCCAAGGGCAGTCTAACACCAGCATCTCCCTGATGCCCAGCTCCTTGAGCTCCAGCTACTGCTGCTCGAAAAGCACCCGCAATAGCTTGCACCAACACAGACATATCAGGCATAGCTTGCCCCTGACCAACCTCTGGTCCAGCAGCTCCAGCACCAGCTGCAGCTCCAGCACCAGCTGCAGCTCCAGCTCTTTCCCTCTCAGCACCACCACCACCAGGTGGAGGAGGAGGTAACACAGCACTACCCGCATTCTCCTCGTTTTCATTCCCATCCGGGGTCGTAGCTCTCACGCTACTCCTTAACTCTCTACGTGGTGCCATACTTTAACCATGGAATCACAATGCAAATAAACAAATTAGGCCCAGCAAGGTAAGCAATCCAAGTATTCAAGCTCAATATCATTCAAAAACAACATCATTTCATTAGCTTTGATTTGGCAATGGGTACCCTCAACATGCTACATCACAGCATACAACTCAATTGCATCCAAATCACAAGCCACATAACATGCTTTCAATCAATCAAGCATACATAGCTCACATACTTCAATCATGCATACAAACATTCCCAATTACTCGAGAACTCAGCTCTGATACCACCAAATGTAACCCCCTTTAACCCGGCCTAGACGGTTGACCCGAATTAAGAAAGTCACACGGGGAAAACCAAAGTCAACCCGAAAGTCAACCTTGATTAACGACCCTTTTTTTTCCTTTTTAATCTTGTCTAGATGCACATTAACCCTAATTGTGATCACACAAACATCATACTCAAAGATCACAAACATCAGAGATGAAACAGGGACCCAATTGAACAAATTACAACTTTAGGGACCAAATTGTAATTTCTGATAAATATGAGTACTTAGCCCAAATTAAATTTACCAGCTTGTAATTAGTCAGGTTTCATGCTTCACTGTGAAATTTCAGCTCAAAAGGACATCCCAAGCTCATACAATTGCACAAACAAGTTTCAGGACTAAAACGCAAACAATTCAAAATATATAACTACCAGTGTCAGCTCCCAACGGTCGCCCGTTCCGGAACAAGAAGACCCCGTTTCGAAACACGGGCCGTTCCGCAACGCGTACCGGAACACGGGCTGGCAGTAGCCAAACCGTTTCGGAACGGTGCCTACCGTTTCGGACGCCTGGGTTCATTCAAGGCACCCGTTCCGGAACGGTGTGCACTGTTCCGAAACACCCTGCACAGATTGCAGCAAAAAGCTCACTTAAACATGCAATCGATCATTCAAACATGCTCCAAAAGCATACTTTAAACAAGCATCTCATGCTTCATATCATACATGTCATATTGGCCACAAGTGATAAGTTTCATTTCTTTTAAAACAAGTTCATCAACTTTCACCCCAAGGACTTTTAAACACCTTGGCCCCAAGGACTTTTAAACACCTTGGCCCCAAGGACTTTTAAACACCTTGGCCATGGACTTTTAAACACCATGAAAGAGGACCACACAAGGACTTTTAACCACCTTTGTGTCCATATCAAGTATCACCCCAAGGACTTTTAAACACCTTGGCCCCAAGGACTTTTAAACACCTTGGCCCCATGGACTTTTAACCACCTTGGCCCCAAAATTCGCTTGGTACTCTCTAGCCAAGCCTCAGAACTCTCAGCAGACATACCCCTGAATTCAGTCCCACCAAGACTGCGCAGACGCTCCAAGGGCAGTCTAACACCAGCATCTCCCTGATGCCCAGCTCCTTGAGCTCCAGCTACTGCTGCTCGAAAAGCACCCGCAATAGCTTGCACCAACACAGACATATCAGGCATAGCTTGCCCCTGACCAACCTCTGGTCCAGCAGCTCCAGCACCAGCTGCAGCTCCAGCACCAGCTGCAGCTCCAGCTCTTTCCCTCTCAGCACCACCACCACCAGGTGGAGGAGGAGGTAACACAGCACTACCCGCATTCTCCTCGTTTTCATTCCCATCCGGGGTCGTAGCTCTCACGCTACTCCTTAACTCTCTACGTGGTGCCATACTTTAACCATGGAATCACAATGCAAATAAACAAATTAGGCCCAGCAAGGTAAGCAATCCAAGTATTCAAGCTCAATATCATTCAAAAACAACATCATTTCATTAGCTTTGATTTGGCAATGGGTACCCTCAACATGCTACATCACAGCATACAACTCAATTGCATCCAAATCACAAGCCACATAACATGCTTTCAATCAATCAAGCATACATAGCTCACATACTTCAATCATGCATACAAACATTCCCAATTACTCGAGAACTCAGCTCTGATACCACCAAATGTAACCCCCTTAATCCGGCCTAGACGGTTGACCCGAATTAAGAAAGTCACACGGGGAAAACCAAAGTCAACCCGAAAGTCAACCTTGATTAACGACCCTTTTTTTTTCCTTTTTAATCTTGTGTAGATGCACATTAACCCTAATTGTGATCACACAAACATCATACTCAAAGATCACAAACATCAGAGATGAAACAGGGACCCAATTGAACAAATTACAACTTTAGGGACCAAATTGTAATTTCTGATAAATATGAGTACTTAGCCCAAATTAAAGTTACCAGCTTGTAATTAGTCAGGTTTCATGCTTCACTGTGAAATTTCAGCTCAAAAGGACATCCCAAGCTCATACAATTGCACAAACAAGTTTCAGGACTAAAACGCAAACAATTCAAAACATATAACTACCAGTGTCAGCTCCCAACGGTCGCCCGTTCCGGAACAAGTAGACCCCGTTTCGAAACACGGGCCGTTCCGCAACGCGTACCGGAACACGGGCTGGCAGTAGCCAAACCGTTTCGGAACGGTGCCTACCGTTTCGGACGCCTGGGTTCATTCAAGGCACCCGTTCCGGAACGGTGTGCACTGTTCCGAAACACCCTGCACAGATTGCAGCAAAAAGCTCACTTAAACATGCAATCGATCATTCAAACATGCTCCAAAAGCATACTTTAAACAAGCATCTCATGCTTCATATCATACATGTCATATTGGCCACAAGTGATAAGTTTCATTTCTTTTAAAACAAGTTCATCAACTTTCACCCCAAGGACTTTTAAACACCTTGGCCCCAAGGACTTTTAAACACCTTGGCCATGGACTTTTAAACACCATGAAAGAGGACCACACAAGGACTTTTAACCACCTTTGTGTCCATATCAAGTATCACCCCAAGGACTTTTAAACACCTTGGCCCCAAGGACTTTTAAACACCTTGGCCCCATGGACTTTTAAACACCATGGAAAGGATCACACAAGGACTTTTAACCACCTTTGTGTCCATAGCAAGAACCATCCAAGGACTTTTAACCACCTTGATGTTCTTAAGTAAACAAGGCTCACTCAAGGACTTTTAACCACCTTAGTGACCTTAACCTTTTCAAAACATCACTTGCCAATATACATCATTATCATCAATTTATCCACTGTTTTAAAGCATTAAACCAAGCCATATACATCATGCATTTTAAAGCATCAAACCACATTTAATCAATGTACAAAAACAAGGAACTCTTACCTTGAGCTTCCTTCAACATATGGCTTATAAAAACAGCAAATACCATGCTAAATCATGCTTTCAAAACAATATTTAAATCATGCAATAAACCACATTGCATCACAACAAAATCATGGCCACCACTAGAGAGTACTTTCCGAAAACTTACACTTGAGCTTAGCAAAGTTGTTTAGACTTAAACTAAGCTCCCAAGACATTGGTTTCAAAGCCGAAAACCCAATTTCACTCACCGATTCCACTTCGCCCCTTGCCGAAGCACCAATTCAAGCTTCCGGATCAACAATTCTTGGATCCAAAGATGCCTCCCCTGTTTTAACACATCAAAGCAGGGGATTAATGCATCATCATGCATTAATAGCTTCAATGAAAGCACCTAAACTCGCTGCTCTCATCCACACTCCATTTTCGGCCACCAAACACAACCGAAAATGCATCCAAACCACTTCTCAACAAAGCCCAGCCATAAACCATCAACACTAAACATCTTTCAACATCATTTGACATCTAAAAACAACCTATTAACATCCTTATACCTCCAGCAACATCAGATCCACAAGATCACCTCAAAAACAAACAAGAATCACAAGCTAAACTTAGGAAACTCAACCTATCCGGGATTGCATTGATCAAAACTCAATTCCTTATCAATTTAGTGTTCATTTAACATCAAAAACACATCTCAAATCACAGATTAATCAGATCTAACGAAAATCATCAAAAATCACCAAATCTTGCATTATAAGCCAAGATCCAATTCACAACTCAAAAGCCTTTAATAAAACATCAATTAAGGATTGAAAACTTAGGAATTTCAGTAAAGAACTGATAGTTTAGAGGAGAAGGACGTTCTTACCTCCAAACTTGAGTTTCTCCTCTTTTTGGAATCAAAAACCTTGATGAATCAAGTGGCAAATGATGAGGTTTTGTAGATATGTTGATTAGGAATCAAAAGAGAGTTGAAAGGAGGAATTTAGGTGAGAAAATCAGATCAAATTCTCTGGAGAAAAAGTGTTTGGGTTGAGAGAAAATGAGAGAAAGAAAATGGAAAAGTTAGTTATCCAAAATAGCCAAAATGGCTTTCCCTCCACTTTTAATATGTTTTAAAATCAGAATAATTCCCAAAATATCTTAGAAAAATCTGGAGAAACTACTTTTGGAATAATAGCTCCTTAAAGATTCAAAGTTTCAACCCTTTCTAAAACAGTCACCAAACTTTCGAAAATTACATTTTGGTCACTAGCCAAAATGTCACCCTTCCAAAACTCATTTTCCAAAATTGATTTCTCAGTTCACTTAATTATATTAAAAGATGATTTTAGAACATTTTTCCATATTTTTAATGCAACCCGAACTAGGCTTTCCTAAATTCACCCTTTTATATTCGAACAGCACTTTGACCAAACCGGTCAACGCCCAAGACTTCTAAGCCCAAAACCGGGGCGTTACATTTATACTTTTTTACTCAGATAAAATTCCAACGGGTCCATTGAAAGGCCCATTTAGACCTGTTCGTCCGAAACCTCTACAAAAACGACTGCAAAAAGGTTTTATTCAAATATTAGGAGTTCAAATAATTGATTAGGAGCTTTTCAACACAATTATATTGCAAAACCGCAATTTTTGTACTTTTTACTCATTTAAAATTCCAACGGGTCCATTGAAAGGCACATTTAGACCTGCTCGCCTGAAACCTATACAAAAACGACTGCAAAAAGGTTTTATTCAAATATTAGGAGTTCAAATAATTGATTAGGAGCTTTTCAACACAATTATATTGCAAAACCGCAATTTCTGTACTTTTTACTCATTTAAAATTCCAACGGGTCCATTGAAAGGCCCATTTAGATCTGCTCGTCCGAAACCGCTACAAAATGGTCCGCAAAAATGTTTTATTCAAATATTAGGAGTTCAAATAATTGATTAGGAGCTTTTCAACACAATTATATTGCAAAACCTCAATTTCTGTACTTTTTACTCATTTAAAATTCCAACGGGTCCATTGAAAGGCCCATTTCGACCCGCTCGTCCGAAACCTCTACAAAAAGGACTGCAAAACAAGTTTTAATCAAACTGTAGGAATTCATGTAATTGCTTAGGAGCTTTTCAACACAATTATATTGCAAAACCGCAATTTCTGTACTTTTTACTCAGTTAAAATTCCAACGGGTCCATTGAAAGGCCCATTTAGACCTGCTCGTCTGAAACCTCTACAAAAAGGACCGCAAAACTAGTTTTAATCAAATTTTAGGACTTCAAATCATTGATTAGGAGCTTTTCAACACTATTATATTGCAAAACCACAATTTTTGTACTTTTTACTCAGTTAAAATTCCAACGGGTCCATTGAAAGGCCCATTTCGACCCGCTCGTCCGAAACCTCTACAAAGGGACCGCAAAACAAGTTTTAATCAAATTTTAGGAGTTCATGTAATTGATAAGAAGCTTTTCAACACAATTACATTGCAAAACCTCAATTTCTGTACTTTTTACTTAGTTAAAATTCCAACGGGTCCATTGAAAGGCCCATTTAGACCTGCTCGTCCGAAACCTCTACAAAAAGGACCGCAAAACAAGTTTTAATCAAATTTTAGGAGTTCATGTAATTGATTAGAAGCTTTTCAACGCAATTACATTGCAAAACCTCAATTTCTGTACTTTTTACTCAGTTAA
The DNA here is from genome assembly GCA_958450335.1 of Hibiscus tridactylites. Classification (NCBI taxonomy): domain Eukaryota; kingdom Viridiplantae; phylum Streptophyta; class Magnoliopsida; order Malvales; family Malvaceae; genus Hibiscus; species Hibiscus tridactylites. The sequence goes on from CAUDLX010000093.1 coordinate 35,275, forward strand.
AATTCCAACGGATCCATTGAAAGGCCCTTTTAGACCTACTAGTCCGAAACCTCTACAAAAAGGACCGCAAAAATGTTTTATTCAAATATTAGGAGTTCAAATAATTGATTAGGAGCATTTAAACACAATTATATTGAAAAACCTCAATTTTATACTTTTTACTCAGATAAAATTCCAACGGGTCCATTGAAAGGCCCATTTAGACCTGCTCCTTCGAAACCTCTACAAAAAGGACCGCAAAAAGGTTTTATTCAAATATTAGGAGTTCAAATAATTGATTAGGAGCTTTTCAACACAATTATATTGCAAAACCTCAATTTCTGTACTTTTTACTCATTTAAAATTCCAACGGGTCCATTGAAAGGCCTTTTTCGACCCGCTCGTCCGAAACCTCTACAAAATGTATTGCAAAACAAGTTTTAATCAAATATTAGGAGTTCAAATAATTTATTAGGAACTTTTGAACACAATTATATTTCAAAACCTCAATTTCTGTACTTTTTACTCAGTTAAAATTCCAACGGGTCCTTGAAAGGCCCATTTCGACCCGCTCGTCCGAAACCTCTACAAAAAGGACCGCAAAACAAGTTTTAATAAAATTTTAGGAGTTCATGAAATTTATTAGAAGCTTTTCAACACAATTACATTGCAAAACCTCAATTTCTGTACTTTTTACTCAGTTAAAATTCCAACGGGTCCATTGAAAGGCCCATTTAGACATGCTCGTCCGAAACCTATACAAAAAGGACCGCAAAAATGTTTTATTCAAATATTAGGAGTTCAAATAATAGATTAGAAGCTTTTCAACACAATTACATTGCAAAACCTCAATTTCTGTACTTTTTACTCAGTTAAAATTCCAACGGGTCCATTGAAAGGCCCATTTCGAACCTCTCGTCCGAAACCTCTACAAAAAGGACCGCAAAACAAGTTTTAATTAAATTTTAGGAGTTCATGTAATTGATTAGAAGCTTTTCAACACAATTACATTGCAAAACCTCAATTTCTGTACTTTTTACTCAGTTAAAATTCCAACGGGTCCATTGAAAGCCCATTTAGACCTGCTCGTCCGAAACCTCTACAAAAAGGACCGCAAAAATGTTTTATTCAAATATTTGGAGTTCAAATAATTGATGAGGAGCTTTTAAACACAATTATATTGAAAAACCTCAATTTTTTACTTTTTACTCAGATAAAATTCCAACGGGTCCATTGAAAGGCCCATTTAGACCTGCTCGTCCGAAACCTCTACAAAAGGACCGCAAAACAAGTTTTAATAAAATTTTAGGAGTTCATGTAATTGATTAGAAGCTTTTCAACACAATTACATTGCAAAACCTCAATTTCTGTATTTTTTACTCAGTTAAAATTCCAACGGGTCCATTGAAAGGCCCATTTAGACCTGCTCGTCCGAAACCTCTACAAAAAGGACCGCAAAAATCTTTTATTCAAATATTAGGAGTTCAAATAATTGATTAGAAGCTTTTCAACACAATTATATTGCAAAACCGCAATTTCTGTACTTTTTACTCAGTTAAAATTCCAAAGGGTCCATTGAAAGGCCCATTTAGACCTGCTCGTCCAAAACCTCTACAAAAAGGACCGCAAAAATGTTTTATTCAAATATTAGGAGTTCAAATAATTGATTAGGAGCTTTTCAACAGAATTATATTGCAAAACCTCAATTTCTGTACTTTTTACTCAGTCAAAATTCCAACGGGTCCATTGAAAGGCCCATTTCGAACCTCTCGTCTGAAACCTCTACAAAAAGGACCGCAAAACAAGTTTTAATTAAATTTTAGGAGTTCATGTAATTGATTAGAAGCTTTTCAACACAATTACATTGCAAAACCTCAATTTCTGTACTTTTTACTCAGTTAAAATTCCAACGGGTCCATTGAAAGGCCCATTTAGACATGCTCGTCCGAAACCTCTACAAAAAGGACCGCAAAAATGTTTTGTTCAAATATGAGGAGTTCAAATAAATATTAGGAGCTTTTCAACACAATTATATTGCAAAACCTTAATTTCTGTACTTTTTACTCATTTAAAATTCCAACGGGTCCATTGAAAGGCCCATTTCGACCCGCTCGTCCGAAACCTCTACAAAAAGGACTGCAAAACAAGTTTTTATCAAATTTTAGGAGTTCATGTAATTGATTAGTAGCTTTTCAACACAATTATATTGCAAAACCTCAATTTCTTACTTTTTACTCATTTAAAATTCCAACGGGTCCATTGAAAGGCACATTTCGACCTGCTCGTCCGAAACCTCTACAAAAAGGACTGAAAAACAAGTTTTCATCAAATTTTAGGAGTTCATGTAATTGATTAGGAGCTTTTCAACACAATTATATTGCAAAAGCTCAATTTTTGTACTTTTTACTCAGTTAAAATTCCAACGGGTCCATTGAAAGGCCCATTTCGACCCGCTCGTCCGAAACCTCTACAAAAAAGACTGCAAAACAAGTTTTAATCAAATATTAGGAGTTCAAATAATTGATTAGGAGCTTTTCAACACAATTATATTGCAAAACCGCAATTTCTGTACTTTTTACTTAGTTAAAATTCAAGCGGGTCCATTGAAAGGCCCATTTAGACCTGCTCGTCTGAAACCTCTACAAAAAGGACCGCAAAAATGTTTTATTCAAATATTAGGAGTTCAAATAATTGATTAGGAGCTTTTCAACACAATTATACTGCAAAACTTCAATTTTTGTACTTTTTACTCATTTAAAATTCCAACGGGTCCATTGAAAGGCCCATTTCGACCCGCTCGTCCGAAACCTCTACAAAAAGGACTGCAAAACAAGTTTTAATTATATTTTAGGAGTTCATGTAATTGATTAGGAGCTTTTCAACACAATTATATTGCAAAACCTCAATTTCTGTACTTTTTACTCAGTTAAAATTCCAACGGGTCCATTGAAAGGCCCATTTAGACCTGCTCGTCCGAAACCTCTACAAAATGGACCGCAAAAATGTTTTGTTCAAATATTAGGAGTTCAAATAATTGATTAGGAGCTTTTGAACACAATTATATTGCAAAACCTCAATTTATGTACTTTTTACCCAGTTAAAATTCCAACGGGTATACATGGCCACTCTGAAACGAGCCAAAAATATAAAACTTGGTAAATTATTGACTCCTTAAATACAAATAATAGCAATGTCCCTTGGATTTTAGGTGGAGATTTCAATGAAATCCTATCCGACTCTGAAAAACAAGGTGGGAGTCGTAGAGCTAGATCACAAATATCCAATTTTCGTCAATGCCTCTCACGCAACAACCTTTTTGATTGTAAGCCATCATCGGGCTGGTTTACTTGGTCGAAAGTTGGGCCCCTAACTCCAACTATTCACGAAAGACTAGACCGATTCGTTGCTAACTCGGCTTGGCAAAACCTATTTCCTTCATTTCACATCACAACGGAATATGTAGCCAAATCTGACCACTGCTTCCTGTCACTTGACACATCCCCTACGTCCAACCGTCCTCACCGCTCATCCAGCACTTTCCGTTTTGAGAACTATTGGGCCAATCATAAGGACAATATCTCAACTATTAAACGTACTTGGATAAATACCCCTGGTACGACTATTAATGAAATAAATGATGTTGGTACAAGACTAGAGGATTGGCAGAATCAACAGAGACTCAAGTCATCTGGGCGTATTAAATTTTTAACGAAAAAAATAAACAAATTCCTATGTCGCCCTTTAACCGCTGCAACTGAAAACAATTACTTAAAATACCGGACTGAACTTAATAAACTGCTAATGGAACAAGAAATTTATTGGGCTCAAAGATCTCGTACACTTTGGCTTTCTCAAGGTGATAAAAATACGAGATTCTTTCATGCTCGAGCAAACAATAGAAGGAAAAAGAACTTGATTAATGGTTTATTTGACTCCAACTCTAACTAGTGTACAGCTGAATCGGACATCATGTCTATCGCTCCTAGCTACTTCCAAAATCTCTTTACATCTTCTAACCCCCAAATATCCGATAACATCCTTAATAAAATTACCCCATCCATTACCCAGTCTATGAATGACAATTTACAACGACCTTTCACTAAGGAAGAAATACTCCACTCTTTCCGGGACATTGACCCTAGGAAAGCTCCTGGTATTGATGGACTACCTAGTAGTTTCTTCCGACAGCATTGGGATACTATTGGAGAAGACGTTACCAATCTCTGTCTTAACTTATTACAAGGCACTATTGACATGTCTTTGGTCAATAAAACTATTTCGGTTCTAATTCCCAAAATCAATGACCCGACTACTATGAAACATCTTAGGCCAATCAGTCTTTGTACGGTTCTCTACAAGATAGTATCTAAAACCATTGTCAACAGAATGAAGCAAACAATTCCCATTTGTATCAGCCCTAATCAAGCAGCTTTTGTCCAGGGGCGAAACATCTCTGATAATATTCTTGTCGCCCATGAAATTATTCACAATATTAACTCAGGGGCAACCAAATCATCTAAAGGGGCTTCTCTCAAACTCGACATGGAAAAAGCTTTTGATCGAGTGGAATGGTCCTTCTTAGCAAATGTTATGGAACGCATGGGCTTTGCACCTAACTGGATTTCCCTTATAATGCGTTGTATTACCAAAGTCTCTTTTTCAATTAAAATTAACAACTCTTTATCCCCTTTTTTCAACCTCAGCGTGGACTACGACAGGGAGATCCTCTCTCCCCCTTCCTCTTCCTATTCTGCACGCAAGGGCTCTCTGCCTACCTAGCTGCTGCTCAACAAACGAACATTCTTCCGGGACTTGGTGCATGCAAATATGGACCCAAAGTCAATCACCTTCTTTTTGCTGATGATTGTATGGTTTTCATCAACAACTCTACAACTGAAGCTGCTCATCTTAAACGAGCTCTGCAAACTTACGCTGCTGCCTCTGGTCAAGCGGTAAACTTTGAAAAATCAACAATCTTCTATAATCCACGTACCCCATCTTCTATAAGATCTGCGATAAATAATCTCCTGCAAGTACGCGAGGTGTCCAACCCTGGGGTTTATTTAGGTATTCCTATGCTCATAGGAAAGAACAAAACCGAATCCCTAGGATTTGTGCGTGATAAAGTCCACGACCGTCTTTCTAGCTGGGATAAACATCTTTTGTCTTTTAGTGGCCGAGAGATCTTCATTAAAGCAGTCCTCCAATCCCTACCTCAATATGTTATGTCCTGTTATCTCCTTCCACAAAACATCATTGAAGATATGACCACAGCTATCAGACAATATTGGTGGTCAGGTAAATCCAACAAAAAAGGATGGCATATGCTACCATGGAACAATGTATGTTTACCTAAGGCTGCTGGAGGAATGGGATTTAAAGATTTACATGACTTCAATATTGCTCTTTTGGGTAAACAAATATGGAGACTGATTTGTGAACCAAATTCTCTACTAGGCCAGATTTATCGAGCTAAATATTTCCCTTCTGGGAATATCCTTGATTCCTCCAGGGCTATTCGTGGCTCTTTCGCTTGGCAAGGCATGTACAATGCTATTCAACGCCTACTCCCAGGATTCCTATATCGCCCAGGAATTAATAGTAATATAAGAGTTCATAATGACATCTGGGGAGGTCACTCCCCTATTACCCTTAATGGGAATTATGAAATTTCGGATGAAGTCCATATCCAATGCCGTGATTTCATGATCTGTAACCCAACTGCCTGGGATCCTGCCAAAGTACATCGATATTTTACTCCAACAGACGCCTCCACCGTACTTGGTATACCGATTATAAATGATCAGCGTGACTCTATTCTCTGGTCTTCTAACGACTCGGGCATTTACTCGGTTCGCTCTGGTTATCTTTTCTTACAACCCCCTGTGCTCCCACAAACACCGCCCAATCGTTTTTGGAAATTCCTGTCAAAAATTAAGGCCTTGCCTAAAGTCAAAACTTTTGGATGGCGCATGGCGTCTGGTGCTTTACCAGTTGGTTCTAAAATGCAAGTCTTTGCTCCAGAATCGGGGCCCTGTCCCATTTGTGGTCATCATTCAGAGACTATCCTCCATGCCCTTCGAGATTGCTCAGGGGCCACCGAAGCTCTTCAGCTTTCTGGTATTCCCATTCGCCTTTACAAAAGTTCAGCTTCTTCTCCTCTGCAATGGTTGGAAGAAGCCGCCCACCTTCTATTCTCCGATAAATTTGGTCTTTTTCTTACTACTATTTGGAATATTTGGAACAGGCGTAATGATTGGATTCATAATCGCCATTTGCAACCCTCCTGGCTTACTGCCGTCAACTCTATTAGTCTACATAATGACTTTTACAGTGCAACTGCGCCTACCATTCTAGCACCTTCTTTTCTTTCTTCCACAAACTGGAGTCCTCCTCCGTCTAACCATATCAAAATTAATGTAGATGGGGCTTTTAATCCTTCTACTCGTGCTGCGGCGGTTGGTGCTGTGGCACGAGATTCTACAGGTGCAGTTGTGGGGGCCTCGCCTTTCCGCTAGGCAGCCGTCCGGATGCAGTCACTTGTGAAGGTGAAAGCCTTCTTGCCGGAGTCACCTTCGCTCGCTCTCAAGGATGGACTCGGATTTTGCTGGAAACTGATTGTGCTTCCAATGCAAAGAGAATCAACAATCCAGGACTAGACCTCTCCACGTTGGGGCCTCTTCTTCATCAAATTCGGGAATCTCTTCATGACTTTGTATCAGCTTCTGTTTCCTTTGTACGCCGTGAGGCAAATCATGTAGCGCATTCTTTGGCGACCTTTTCGCTTGGCAATATGTCTGCCTTATCTTTTACTTCTGATATTCCCCCTTGTATCAATCATCTTGTAACAACTCTTTCATGAAATAAAATATAGGCACTCTTTTCCCCTTTTTAGGGTCCTCTAGCTCTGCTTGAAGGACAGTAGTAGAGGTTTTTAACGAGACCTTTCTTTCAAAAATATTCCAACGGGTCCATTGAAAGGACCATTTCGACCCTCTCGTCCGAAACCTCTACAAAAGGACTGCAAAACAAGTTTTAATCAAATTTTAGGAGTTCATGTAATTGATTAGAAGCTTTTCAACACAATTACATTGAAAAACCTCAATTTATGTACATTTTACTCAGTTAAAATTCCAACGGGTCCATTGAAAGGCCCATTTAGACCTGCTCGTCCGAAACCTCTACAAAAAGGACCGAAAAATGTTTTATTCAAATATTAGGAGTTCAAATAATTGATTAGGAGCTTTTCAACACAATTATATTGCAAAACTCAATTTCTGTACTTTTTACTCAGTTAAAATTCCAACGGGTCCATTGAAAGGCCCATTTAGACCTGCTCGTCCAAAACCTCTACAAAAAGGACCGCAAAAATGTTTTATTCAAATATTAGGAGTTCAAATAATTGATTAGGAGCTTTTCAACACAATTATATTGCAAAACCTCAATTTCTGTACTTTTTATTCAGTTAAAATTCCAACGGGTCCATTGAAAGGCCCATTTAGACCTGCTCGTCCGAAACCTCTACAAAAAGGACCGCAAAAATGTTTTATTCAAATATTAGGAGTTCAAATAATTGATTAGGAGCTTTTCAACACAATTATATTGCAAAAACTCAATTTCTGTACTTTTTACTCAGTTAAAATTCCAACTGGTCCATTGAAAAGCCCATTTCGAACCTCTCGTCCGAAACCTCTACAAAAAGGACCGCAAAACAAGTTTTAATTAAATTTTAGGAGTTCATCTAATTGATTAGAAGCTTTTCAACACAATTACATTGCAAAGCCTCAATTTCTGTACTTTTAACTTAGTTAAAATTCCAACGGGTCCATTGAACGACCCATTTAGACCTGCTCGTCCGAAACCTCTACAAAAAGGACCGCAAAAATGTTTTGTTCAAATATTAGGAGTTCAAATAATTGATTAGGAGCTTTTCAACACAATTATATTGCAAAACCTCAATTTCTGTACTTTTTACTCATTTAAAATTCCAACGGGTCCATTGAAAGGCCCATTTCGACCCGCTCGTCCGAAACCTCTACAAAAAGGACTGCAAAACAAGTTTTAATCAAATTTTAGGAGTTCATGTAATTCATTAGGAGCTTTTCAACACAATTATATTGCAAAACCTCAATTTCTGACTTTTTACTCATTTAAAATTCCAACGGGTCCATTGAATGGCCCATTTCGACCCGCTCGTCCGAAACCTCTATAAAAAGGACTACAAAACAAGTTTTATTCAAATTTTAGGAGTTCATGTAATTCATAAGGAGCTTTTCAACACAATTATATTGCAAAACCTCAATTTCTAACTTTTTACTCATTTAAAATTCCAACGGGTCCATTGAAAGGCCCATTTCGACCCGCTCGTCCGAAACCTCTACAGAAAAGACTGCAAAACAAGTTTTCATCAAATTTTAGGAGTTCATGTAATTGATTAGGAGCTTTTCAACACAATTATATTGCAAAACATCAATTTCTGACCTTTTACTCATTTAAAATTCCAACGGGTCCATTGAAAGGCCCATTTCGACCCGCTCGTCTGAATCCTCTACAAAAAGGACTGCAAAACAAGTTTTCATCAAATTTTAGGAGTTCATGTAATTGATTAGGAGCTTTTCAACACAATTATCTTGCAAAACCTCAATTTCTATACTTTTTACTTAGTTAAAATTCCAACGGGTCCATTGAAAGGCCCATTTCGACCCGCTCGTCCGAAACCTCAACAAAAAAGACTGCAAAACAAATTTTAATCAAATATTAGGAGTTCAAATAATTGATTAGGAGCTTTTCAACACAATTATATTGCAAAAACGCAATTTCTGTACTTTTTACTTAATTAAAATTCCAATGGGTCCATTGAATGGCCCATTTCGACCCGCTCGTCCGAAACCTCTACAAAAAGGACTGCAAAACAAGTTTTAATCAAATTTTAGGAGTTCATGTAATTGATTAGGAGCTTTTCAACACAATTATATTGCAAAACCTCAATTTCTGTACTTTTTACTCAGTTAAAATTCCAACGGGTCCATTGAAAGGCCCATTTAGACCTGCTCGTCCAAAACCTCTACAAAAAGGACCGCAAAAATGTTTTATTCAAATATTAGGAGTTCAAATAATTCATTAGGAGCTTTTCAACACAATTATATTGCAAAACCTCAATTTCTGTACTTTTTACTCAGTTAAAATTCCAACGGGTCCATTGAAAGGCCCATTTAGACCTGCTCGTCCGAAACCTCTACAAAAAGGACCGCAAAAATGTTTTATTCAAATATTAGGAGTTCAAATAATTGATTAGGAGCTTTTAAACACAATTATATTGAAAAACCTCAATTTTATACTTTTTACTTAGATAAAATTCCAACGGGTCCATTGCAAGGCCCATTTAGACCTGCTCGTCCGAAACCTCTACAAAAACGATTGCAAAAAGGTTTTATTCAAATATTAGGAGTTCAAATAATTGATTAGGAACTTTTCAACATAATTATATTGCAAAACCGCAATTTCTGTATTTTTTACTCATTTAAAATTCCAACGGGTCCATTGAAAGGCCCATTTAGATCTGCTCGTCCGAAACCTCTACGAAAAGGACCGCAAAAATGTTTTATTCAAATATTAGGAGTTCAAATAATTGATTAGGAGCTTTTCAACACAATTATATTGCAAAACCTCAATTTCTGTACTTTTTACTCATTTAAAATTCCAACGGGTCCATTGAAAGGCCATTTCGACCCGCTCGTCCGAAACCTCTACAAAAAAGACTGCAAAACAAGTTTTAATCAAATTTTAGGAATTCATGTAATTGATTAGGAGCTTTTCAACACAATTATATTGCAAAACCGCAATTTTTGTACTTTTTACTCAGTTAAAATTCCAACGGGTCAATTGAAAGGCCCATTTAGACCTGCTCGTCTGAAACCTCTACAAAAAGGACCGCAAAACAAGTTTTATTCAAATATTAGGAGTTAAAATATTTGATTAGGAGCTTTTCAACACAATTATATTGCAAAACCGCAATTTCTGTACTTTTTACTCAGTTAAAATTCCAACGGGTCCATTGAAAGGCCCATTTCGACACGCTCGTCCGGAACCTCTACAAAAGGGACCGCAAAACAAGTTTTAATCAAAATTTAGAGTTCATGTAATTGATTAGAAGCTTTTCAACACAATTACATTGCAAAACCTCAATTTTTGTACTTTTTTCTCAGTTAAAATTCCAACGGGTCCATTGAAAGGCCCATTTAGACCTGCTCGTCCGAAACCTCTACAAAAAGGACTGCAAAACAAGTTTTAATCAAATTTTATGAGTTCATGTAATTGATTAGGAGCTTTTCAACACAATTATATTGCAAAAACACAATTTCTGTACTTTTTACTTAATTAAAATTCAAATGGGTCCCTTGAATGGCCCATTTCGACCCGCTCGTCCGAAACCTCTACAAAAAGGACTGCAAAACAAGTTTTAATCAAATTTTAGGAGTTCATGTAACTGATTAGGATCTTTTCAACACAATTATATTGCAAAACCTCAATTTCTATACTTTTTACTCAGTTAAAATTCCAACGGGTCCATTGAAAGGCCCATTTCGACCCGCTCGTCCGAAACCTCAACAAAAAAGACTGCAAAACAAATTTTAATCAAATATTAGGAGTTCAAATAATTGATTAGGAGCTTTTCAACACAATTATATTGCAAAAACGCAATTTCTGTACTTTTTACTTAATTATAATTCCAATGTGTCCATTGAATGGCCTATTTCGACCCGCTCGTCCGGAACCTCTACAAAAGGGACCGCAAAACAAGTTTTAATCAAAATTTAGAGTTCATGTAATTGATTAGAAGCTTTTCAACACAATTACATTGCAAAACCTCAATTTTTGTACTTTTTTCTCAGTTAAAATTCCAACGGGTCCATTGAAAGGCCCATTTAGACCTGCTCGTCTGAAACCTCTACAAAAAGGACTGCAAAACAAGTTTTAATCAAATTTTATGAGTTCATGTAATTGATTAGGAGCTTTTCAACACAATTATATTGCAAAAACGCAATTTCTGTACTTTTTACTTAATTAAAATTCCAATGGGTCCCTTGAATGGCCCATTTCGACCCGCTCGTCCGAAACCTCTACAAAAAGGACTGCAAAACAAGTTTTAATCAAATTTTAGGAGTTCATGTAATTGATTAGGAGTTTTTCAACACAATTATATTGCAAAACCTCAATTTCTATACTTTTTACTCAGTTAAAATTCAAACGGGTCCATTGAAAGGCCCATTTAGACCTGCTCGTCTGAAACCTCTACAAAAAGGACCGCAAAACAAGTTTTAATCAAATATTAGGAGTTAAAATATTTGATTAGGAGCTTTTCAACACAATTATATTGCAAAACCGCAATTTCTGTACTTTTTACTCAGTTAAAATTCCAACGGGTCCATTGAAAGGCCCATTTCGACCCGCTCGTCCGGAACCTCTACAAAAGGGACCGCAAAACAAGTTTTAATCAAAATTTAGAGTTCATGTAATTGATTAGAAGCTTTTCAACACAATTACATTGCAAAACCTCAATTTTTGTACTTTTTTCTCAGTTAAAATTCCAACGGGTCCATTGAAAGGCCCATTTAGACCTGCTCGTCCGAAACCTCTACAAAAAGGACTGCAAAACAAGTTTTAATCAAATTTTATGAGTTCATGTAATTGATTAGGAGCTTTTCAACACAATTATATTGCAAAAACGTAATTTATGTACTTTTTACTTAATTAAAATTCCAATGGGTCCCTTGAATGGCCCATTTCGACCCGCTCGTCCGAAACCTCTACAAAAAGGACTGCAAAACAAGTTTTAATCAAATTTTAGGAGTTCATGTAATTGATTAGGAGATTTTCAACACAATTATATTGCAAAACCTCAATTTCTATACTTTTTACTCAGTTAAAATTCCAACGGGTCCATTGAAAGGCCCATTTAGACCTGCACGTCTGAAACCTCTACAAAAAGGACCGCAAAACAAGTTTTAATCAAATATTAGGAGTTAAAATATTTGATTAGGAGCTTTTCAACACAATTATATTGCAAAACCGCAATTTCTGTACTTTTTACTCAGTTAAAATTCCAACGGGTCCATTGAAAGGCCCATTTCGACCCGCTCGTCCGGAACCTCTACAAAAGGGGCCACAAAACAAGTTTTAATCAAAATTTAGAGTTCATGTCATTGATTAGAAGCTTTTCAACACAATTACATTGCAAAACCTCAATTTTTGTACTTTTTTCTCAGTTAAAATTCCAACGGGTCCATTGAAAGGCCCATTTAGACCTGCTCGTCCGAAACCTCTACAAAAAGGACTGCAAAACAAGTTTTAATCAAATTTTATGAGTTCATGTAATTGATTAGGAGCTTTTCAACACAATTATATTGCAAAAACGCAATTTCTGTACTTTTTACTTATTTAAAATTCCAATGGGTCCCTTGAATGGCCCATTTCGACCCGCTCGTCCGAAACCTCTACAAAAAGGACTGCAAAACAAGTTTTAATCAAATTTTAGGAGTTCATGTAATTGATTAGGAGTTTTTCAACACAATTATATTGCAAAACCTCAATTTCTATACTTTTTACTCAGTTAAAATTCCAACGGGTCCATTGAAAGGCCCATTTCGACCCGCTCGTCCGAAACCTCAACAAAAAAGACTGCAAAACAAATTTTAATCAAATATTAGGAGTTCAAATAATTGATTAGGAGCTTTTCAACACAATTATATTGCAAAACCGCAATTTCTGTACTTTTTACTCAGTTAAAATTCCAACGGGTCCATTGAAAGGCCCATTTAGACCTGCTCGTCCGAAACCTCTACAAAAAGGACCGCAAAAATGTTTTATTCAAATATTAGGAGTTCAAATAGTTGATTAGGAGCTTTTCAACACAATTATATTGCAAAACCTCAATTTATGTACTTTTTACTCAGTTAAAATTCCAACGGGTCCATTGAAAAGCCCATTTCGAACCTCTCGTCCGAAACCTTTACAAAAAGGACCGCAAAACAAGTTTTAATTAAATTTTAGGAGTTCATGTAATTGATTAGAAGCTTTTCAACACAATTACATTGCAAAGCCTCAAGTTCTGTACTTTTAACTCAGTTAAAATTCCAACGGGTCCATTGAACGGCCCATTTAGACCTGCTCGTCCGAAACCTCTACAAAAAGGACAGCAAAAATGTTTTGTTCAAATATTAGGAGTTCAAATAATTGATTAGGAGCTTTTCAACACAATTATATTGCAAAACCTCAATTTATGTACTTTTTACTCATTTAAAATTCCAACGGGTCCATTGAAAGGCCCATTTCGACCCGCTCGTCCGAAACCTCAACAAAAAAGACTGCAAAACAAATTTTAATCAAATATTAGGAGTTCAAATAATTGATTAGGAGCTTTTCAACACAATTATATTGCAAAAACGCAATTTCTGTACTTTTTACTTAATTATAATTCCAATGTGTCCATTGAATGGCCCATTTCGACCCGCTCGTCCGGAACCTCTACAAAAGGGACCGCAAAACAAGTTTTAATCAAAATTTAGAGTTCATGTAATTGATTAGAAGCTTTTCAACACAATTACATTGCAAAACCTCAATTTTTGTACTTTTTTCTCAGTTAAAATTCCAACGGGTCCATTGAAAGGCCCATTTAGACCTGCTCGTCCGAAACCTCTACAAAAAGGACTGCAAAACAAGTTTTAATCAAATTTTATGAGTTCATGTAATTGATTAGGAGCTTTTCAACACAATTATATTGCAAAAACGCAATTTCTGTACTTTTTACTTAATTAAAATTCCAATGGGTCCCTTGAATGGCCCATTTCGACCCGCTCGTCCGAAACCTCTACAAAAAGGACTGCAAAACAAGTTTTAATCAAATTTTAGGAGTTCATGTAATTGATTAGGAGTTTTTCAACACAATTATATTGCAAAACCTCAATTTCTATACTTTTTACTCAGTTAAAATTCCAACGGGTCCATTGAAAGGCCCATTTAGACCTGCTCGTCTGAAACCTCTACAAAAAGGACCGCAAAACAAGTTTTAATCAAATATTTGGAGTTAATATATTTGATTAGGAGCTTTTCAACACAATTATATTGCAAAACCGCAATTTCTGTACTTTTTACTCAGTTAAAATTCCAACGGGTCCATTGAAAGGCCCATTTCGATCCGCTCGTCCGGAACCTCTACAAAAAGGACTGCAAAACTAGTTTTAATCAAAATTTAGAGTTCATGTAATTGATTAGAAGCTTTTCAACACAATTACATTGCAAAACCTCAATTTTTGTACTTTTTTCTCAGTTAAAATTCCAACGGGTCCATTGAAAGGCCCATTTAGACCTGCTCGTCCGAAACCTCTACAAAAAGGACTGCAAAACAAGTTTTAATCAAATTTTATGAGTTCATGTAATTGATTAGGAGCTTTTCAACACAATTATATTGCAAAAACGCAATTTCTGTACTTTTTACTTAATTAAAATTCCAATGGGTCCCTTGAATGGCCCATTTCGACCCGCTCGTCCGAAACCTCTACAAAAAGGACTGCAAAACAAGTTTTAATCTAATTTTAGGAGTTCATGTAATTGATTAGGAGCTTTTCAACACAATTATATTGCAAAACCTCAATTTCTGTACTTTTTACTCAGTTAAAATTCCAACGGGTCCATTGAAAAGCCCATTTCGAACCTCTCGTCCGAAACCTTTACAAAAAGGACCGCAAAACAAGTTTTAATTAAATTTTAGGAGTTCATGTAATTGATTAGAAGCTTTTCAACACAATTACATTGCAAAGCCTCAATTTATGTACTTTTAACTCAGTTAAAATTCCAACGGGTCCATTGAACGGCCCATTTAGACCTGCTCGTCCGAAACCTCTACAAAAAGGACCGCAAAAATGTTTTGTTCAAATATTAGGAGTTCAAATAATTGATTAGGAGCTTTTCAACACAATTATATTGCAAAACCTCAATTTATGTACTTTTTACTCATTTAAAATTCCAACGGGTCCATTGAAAGGCCCATTTCGACCCGCTCGTCCGAAACCTCTACAAAAAGGACTGCAAAACAAGTTTTAATCAAAGTTTAGGAGTTCATGTAATTCATTAGGAGCTTTTCAACACAATTATATTGCAAAACCTCAATTTCTGACTTTTTACTCATTTAAAATTCCAACGGGTCCATTGAAAGGCCCATTTCGACCCGCTCGTCCGAAACCTCTATAAAAAGGACTGCAAAACAAGTTTTAATCAAATTTTAGGAGTTCATGTAATTCATTAGGAGCTTTTCAACACAATTATATTGCAAAACCTCAATTTCTAACTTTTTACTCATTTAAAATTCCAACGGGTCCATTGAAAGGCCCATTTCGACCCGCTCGTCCGAAACCTCTACAAAAAAGACTGCAAAACAAGTTTTCATCAAATTTTAGGAGTTCATGTAATTGATTAGGAGCTTTTCAACACAATTATATTGCAAAACATCAATTTCTGACCTTTTACTCATTTAAAATTCCAACGGGTCCATTGAAAGGCCCATTTCGACCCGCTCGTCCGAATCCTCTACAAAAAGGACTGCAAAAAAAGTTTTCATCAAATTTTAAGAGTTCATGTAATTTATTAGGAGCTTTTCAACACAATTATATTGCAAAACCTCAATTTCTATACTTTTTACTCAGTTAAAATTCCAACAGGTCCATTGAAAGGCCCATTTCGACCCGCTCGTCCGAAACCTCTACAAAAACGACTGCAAAACAAATTTTAATCAAATATTAGGAGTTCAAATAATTGATTTGGAGCTTTTCAACACAATTATATTGCAAAAACGCAATTTCTGTACTTTTTACTTAGTTAAAATTCCAATGGGTCCATTGAATGGCCCATTTCGACCCGCTCGTCCAAAACCTCTACAAAAAGGACTGCAAAACAAGTTTTAATCAAATTTTAGGAGTTCATGTAATTGATTAGGAGCTTTTCAACACAATTATATTGCAAAACCTCAATTTATGTACTTTTTACTCAGTTAAAATTCCAATGGGTCCATTGAAAGGCCCATTTAGCACCTGCTCGTCCGAAACCTCTACGAAAAGGACCGCAAAAATGTTTTATTCAAATATTAGGAGTTCAAATAATTGATTAGGAGCTTTTAAACACAATTATATTGAAAAACCTCAATTTTATACTTTTTACTCAGATAAAATTCCAACGGGGTCCATTGAAAGGCCCATTTAGACCTGCTCGTCCGAAACCTCTACAAAAACGATTGCAAAAAGGTTTTATTCAAATATTAGGAGTTCAAATAATTGATTAGGAACTTTTCAACATAATTATATTGCAAAACCGCAATTTCTGTATTTTTTACTCATTTAAAATTCCAACGGGTCCATTGAAAGGCCCATTTAGATCTGCTCGTCCCAAACCTCTACGAAAAGGACCGCAAAAATGTTTTATTCAAATATTAGGAGTTCAAATAATTGATTAGGAGCTTTTCAACACAATTATATTGCAAAACCTCAATTTCTGTACTTTTTACTCATTTAAAATTCCAACGTGTCCATTGAAAGGCCATTTCGACCCGCTCGTCCGAAACCTCTACAAAAAAAAACTGCAAAACAAGTTTTAATCAAATTTTAGGAATTCATGTAATTGATTAGGAGCTTTTAAACACAATTATATTGCAAAACCGCAATTTTTGTACTTTTTACTCATTTAAAATTCCAACGGGTCCATTGAAAGGCCCATTTAGACCTGCTCGTCTGAAACCTCTACAAAAAGGACCGCAAAACAAGTTTTAATCAAAATATTAGGAGTTAAAATATTTGATTAGGAGCTTTTCAACACAATTATATTTCAAAACTGCAATTTCTGTACTTTTTACTCAGTTAAAATTCCAACGGGTACATTGAAAGGCCCATTTCGACCCGCTCGTCCGGAACCTCTACAAAAGGGACCGCAAAACAAGTTTTAATCAAAATTTAGAGTTCATGTAATTGATTAGAAGCTTTTCAACACAATTACATTGCAAAACCTCAATTTTTGTACTTTTTTCTCAGTTAAATTCCAACGGGTCCATTGAAAGGCCATTTAGACCTGCTCGTCCGAAACCTCTACAAAAAGGACCGCAAAACAAGTTTTAATTAAATTTTAGGAGTTCATGTATTTGTTTAGAAGCTTTTAAACACAATTACATTGCAAACCTCAATTTCTGTACTTTTTACTCAGTTAAAATTCCAACGGGTCCATTGAAAGGCCCTTGTAGACCTGCTAGTCCAAAACCTCTACAAAAATGTAACACCCGTATTTTGGGGCTAGGAGTTAGTCGGGTTTGTAGTCCGAGTGAATAAAATTAATTAAAAATAAATTCAACCTAAAGTGTGGCCTAATTGGGTTTTAAAATAAGGAGGAAGGACCACCTTGGTGATTTAACCGAAATGTTTTGAAAAAGGAAGACCACTTTTAAAAGGTAAAAAGAATAAAAAGAAATGTTATCATCTTTCCCATATCTTCTTCTCCACAATGAAGAACACCAAACCCATTCCC
>CAUDLX010000094.1:0-2500 GCA_958450335.1 Hibiscus tridactylites
GGCACACCACAACCGCTAGGCACGAGAGAACCCGAGAGAAGGCAACCAACCGAGGCCTCAATCTCGTCAATTGCGTGAACATTAGATGGTCTACTCGCACCCCCCAGTGGGCCGTTTCCTCTAAAGGACTGGTACTGGGGTGACATGGTCTCGGCAAGTAGCACAGAGCCAACAAGATCACGCGGCGACGAAACCGAAGCCTCTAGCGGTTTGCCTCCTTCAGGGTCCTCATTCCCCCCGAGCCCCATCCATCGTTCCATTAATCCGAATCCTCCGGACAAGCCCACGAATGGAACGATGGATGGGGCGTGAGCCGCAGACGCCTAGGCGCCCACCTCGCACCCTAGGGTGCTGAGGCCCGGCCCCCTTGGGGGGGTGCCGAGGGGGGTCGCGGATCACACCCCCTAAAGAGCTAAAAAAACTTTCCAGCATTGCTCCCAGTAGACATTGACATGTCTGAAATGGGGACACTTTCTCTCAGCACCCCGATGGTGTGCGGGGATTCCGCACCCAAGGGCCTAGGACCTCCCGATGGTGTGCGAGGCTCCCGCACCCAAGGGCCTGGTCACCCGATGGTGTGCGAGGCTCCTGCACCCAAGGGCCTAGGACCTCCCGATGGTGTGCGGGGATTCCGCACCCTAGTGTCGGCATCCTCCCGATGGTGTGCGAGGCTCCCGCACCCAAGGGCCTAGGACCTCCCGATGGTGTGCGAGGCTCCCGCACCCAAGGGCCTGGTCACCCGATGGTGTGCGAGGCTCCCGCACCCAAGGGCCTAGGACCTCCCGATGGTGTGCGGGGATTCCGCACCATAGTGTCGGCATCCTCCCGATGGTGTGCGAGGCTCCCGCACCCAAGGGCCTGGTCACCCGATGGTGTGCGTGGCTCCCGCACCCAAGGGCCTAGGACCTCCCGATGGTGTGCGAGGCTCCTGCACCCAAGGGCCTAGGACCTCCCGATGGTGTGCGGGGCTCCCGCACCATAGTGTCGGCATCCTCCCGATGGTGTGCGAGGCTCCAGCACCCAAGGGCCTGGTCACCCGATGGTGTGCGAGGCTCCCGCACCCAAGGGCCTAGGACCTCCCGATGGTGTGCGAGGCTCCCGCACCCAAGGGCCTAGGACCTCCCGATGGTGTGCGAGGCTCCTGCACCCAAGGGCCTACGACCTCCCGATGGTGTGCGAGGCTCCTGCACCCAAGGGCCTAGGACCTCCCGATGGTGTGCGGGGATTCCGCACCCTAGTGTCGGCATCCTCCCGATGGTGTGCGAGGCTCCCGCACCCAAGGGCCTGGTCACCCGATGGTGTGCGAGGCTCCCGCGCCCAAGGGCCTAGGACCTCCCGATGATGTGCGAGGCTCCAGCACCCAAGGGCCTGGTCACCCGATGGTGTGCGAGGCTCCTGCACCCAAGGGCCTAGGACCGCCCGATGGTGTGCGAGGCTCCTGCACCCAAGGGCCTACGACCTCCCGATGGTGTGCGAGGCTCCTGCACCCAAGGGCCTAGGACCTCCCGATGGTGTGCGGGGATTCCGCACCCTAGTGTCGGCATCCTCCCGATGGTGTGCGAGGCTCCCGCACCCAAGGGCCTGGTTCACCCGGATGGTGTGCGAGGCTCCCACACCCTGGAGCGTTCATCCCACCGATGGGGTGCTTGGCTGCCGCACTCTAAGGGCCCCGTGGGTGCCATGTCTGAAATGGGGACACCTTCTCTAAGCACCTTGATGGTGCCCACCCAAGGGCCTTGGACCTCCCAATGGTGTGCGGGGCTTCCGCACCGTAGGGCCTTCGACCGCCCGATGTTGTTCGAGCCTCCCTACACTTGGGAGTGCTATTTTACGAAGGGGCAACTCGGGGAATTGTTCCCGTAACCAAGCCGTCATTCTTTTATCTTCACCCATGTTTTCCAAATTGTGAGGCAATCGGGAGGGACGATCGCGATTTTTGGCCTAAAGGCCACCCACCGTGGAAGCTTTCCGGCCGACCGAGACATTAGTTATATCGAATTTTCCCCATGGAGGGAGAGGGGAGGGGAGGGACGGAGTGGGGGAGGGTCGTTTTGCCTTCTTTTAGCCTCATGTTGCCTTCTTTTAGCCTCGCCGGAAAGTTCGCCGGAGACTCGCCGGAGCACCGCCGGGAACCTTGCCGGCGGTGGAGGGGGATCTCCGGTCATGGGGCTAGGCCGTGGGGCGGGCCCCACCATATGCCGCTTCAAACCCCTGGGTGCCTCGAGGATGCCCAGCAACGCTCCCCCCCTATAGAGCTAAAAAAACTTTCCCACTATGCTCCCAGTAGACATTGATATGTCTGAAATGGGGACACGACCGAGGAGTCCCGATGGTGTGCGGGGCTCCCGCCCGATGGTGTGCGGGGCTGCCGCCCGATGGTGTGCGGGGCTCCCACCCGATGGTGTGCGTAGCTCCCGCCCGATGGTGTGCGGGGCTCCCGCCCGATGGTGTGCGGGGCTCCCACCCGATGGTGTGCGGGCCTCCCGCACCCTAGTGCCCG
>CAUDLX010000094.1:12500-15000 GCA_958450335.1 Hibiscus tridactylites
CCTAGGACCTCCCGATGGTGTGCGGGGCTCCCGCACCATAGTGTCGGCATCCTCCCGATGGTGTGCGAGGCTCCAGCACCCAAGGGCCTGGTCACCCGATGGTGTGCGAGGCTCCCGCACCCAAGGGCCTAGGACCTCCCGATGGTGTGCGAGGCTCCCGCACCCAAGGGCCTAGGACCTCCCGATGGTGTGCGAGGCTCCTGCACCCAAGGGCCTACGACCTCCCGATGGTGTGCGAGGCTCCTGCACCCAAGGGCCTAGGACCTCCCGATGGTGTGCGGGGATTCCGCACCCTAGTGTCGGCATCCTCCCGATGGTGTGCGAGGCTCCCGCACCCAAGGGCCTGGTCACCCGATGGTGTGCGAGGCTCCCGCGCCCAAGGGCCTAGGACCTCCCGATGATGTGCGAGGCTCCAGCACCCAAGGGCCTGGTCACCCGATGGTGTGCGAGGCTCCTGCACCCAAGGGCCTAGGACCGCCCGATGGTGTGCGAGGCTCCTGCACCCAAGGGCCTACGACCTCCCGATGGTGTGCGAGGCTCCTGCACCCAAGGGCCTAGGACCTCCCGATGGTGTGCGGGGATTCCGCACCCTAGTGTCGGCATCCTCCCGATGGTGTGCGAGGCTCCCGCACCCAAGGGCCTGGTTCACCCGGATGGTGTGCGAGGCTCCCACACCCTGGAGCGTTCATCCCACCGATGGGGTGCTTGGCTGCCGCACTCTAAGGGCCCCGTGGGTGCCATGTCTGAAATGGGGACACCTTCTCTAAGCACCTTGATGGTGCCCACCCAAGGGCCTTGGACCTCCCAATGGTGTGCGGGGCTTCCGCACCGTAGGGCCTTCGACCGCCCGATGTTGTTCGAGCCTCCCTACACTTGGGAGTGCTATTTTACGAAGGGGCAACTCGGGGAATTGTTCCCGTAACCAAGCCGTCATTCTTTTATCTTCACCCATGTTTTCCAAATTGTGAGGCAATCGGGAGGGACGATCGCGATTTTTGGCCTAAAGGCCACCCACCGTGGAAGCTTTCCGGCCGACCGAGACATTAGTTATATCGAATTTTCCCCATGGAGGGAGAGGGGAGGGGAGGGACGGAGTGGGGGAGGGTCGTTTTGCCTTCTTTTAGCCTCATGTTGCCTTCTTTTAGCCTCGCCGGAAAGTTCGCCGGAGACTCGCCGGAGCACCGCCGGGAACCTTGCCGGCGGTGGAGGGGGATCTCCGGTCATGGGGCTAGGCCGTGGGGCGGGCCCCACCATATGCCGCTTCAAACCCCTGGGTGCCTCGAGGATGCCCAGCAACGCTCCCCCCCTATAGAGCTAAAAAAACTTTCCCACTATGCTCCCAGTAGACATTGATATGTCTGAAATGGGGACACGACCGAGGAGTCCCGATGGTGTGCGGGGCTCCCGCCCGATGGTGTGCGGGGCTGCCGCCCGATGGTGTGCGGGGCTCCCACCCGATGGTGTGCGTAGCTCCCGCCCGATGGTGTGCGGGGCTCCCGCCCGATGGTGTGCGGGGCTCCCACCCGATGGTGTGCGGGCCTCCCGCACCCTAGTGCCCGCATCTTCCCGATGGTGACCGAGGCTCCCCCACCCAAGGGCCTGGTTCACCCCGATGGTGTGCGAGGCTTCAGCACCCTTGTGCCGACATCCTCCCGATGGTGACCGAGGCTCCCGCACCCAAGGGCCTGGTTCACCCCGATGGTGTGCGAGGCTTCCGCACCCTTGTGCCGGCATCCTCCCGATGGTGACCGAGGCTCCCCCACCCAAGGGCCTGGTTCACCCCGATGGTGTGCGAGGCTTCCGCACCCTTGTGCCCGCATCCTCCCGATGGTGACCGAGGCTCCCGCACCCAAGGGCCTGGTTCACCCGATGGTGTCCGAGGCTTCCCCACCGTAGTGCCGGCATCCTCCCGATGGTGACCGAGGCTCCCGCACCCAAGGGCCTGGTTCACCCGATGGTGTCCGAGGCTTCCCCACCGTAGTGCCGGCATCCTCCCGATGGTGACCGAGGCTCCCGCACCCAAGGGCCCGGTTCACCCGATGGTGTCCGAGGCTCCCGCACACTAGTGCCCGCATCTTCCCGATGGTGACCGAGGCTCCCGCACCGTAGTGCTGGCATCCTCCCGATGGTGACCGAGGCTCCCGCACCCAAGGTGCCTGGTTCACCCGATGGTGTCCGAGGCTCCCGCACCCTAGTGCCCGCATCTTTCCGATGGTGGCCGAGGCTCCCCCACCCAAGGGCCTGGTTCACCCCGATGGTGTGCGAGGCTTCCGCACCCTTGTGCCGCCATCCTCCCGATGGTGACCGAGGCTCCCGCACCCAAGGGCCTGGTTCACCCCGATGGTGTGCGAGGCTTCCGCACCCTTGTGCCGGCATCCTCCCGATGGTGACCGAGGCTCCCCCACCCAAGGGCCTGGTTCACCCCGATGGTGTGCGAGGCTTCCGCACCCTTGTGCCCGCATCCTCCCGATGGTGACCGAGGCTCTCACACCCAAGGGCC
>CAUDLX010000094.1:47500-50000 GCA_958450335.1 Hibiscus tridactylites
CCGCACCCAAGGGCCTGGTCACCCGATGGTGTGCGAGGCTCCCGCGCCCAAGGGCCTAGGACCTCCCGATGATGTGCGAGGCTCCAGCACCCAAGGGCCTGGTCACCCGATGGTGTGCGAGGCTCCTGCACCCAAGGGCCTAGGACCGCCCGATGGTGTGCGAGGCTCCTGCACCCAAGGGCCTACGACCTCCCGATGGTGTGCGAGGCTCCTGCACCCAAGGGCCTAGGACCTCCCGATGGTGTGCGGGGATTCCGCACCCTAGTGTCGGCATCCTCCCGATGGTGTGCGAGGCTCCCGCACCCAAGGGCCTGGTTCACCCGGATGGTGTGCGAGGCTCCCACACCCTGGAGCGTTCATCCCACCGATGGGGTGCTTGGCTGCCGCACTCTAAGGGCCCCGTGGGTGCCATGTCTGAAATGGGGACACCTTCTCTAAGCACCTTGATGGTGCCCACCCAAGGGCCTTGGACCTCCCAATGGTGTGCGGGGCTTCCGCACCGTAGGGCCTTCGACCGCCCGATGTTGTTCGAGCCTCCCTACACTTGGGAGTGCTATTTTACGAAGGGGCAACTCGGGGAATTGTTCCCGTAACCAAGCCGTCATTCTTTTATCTTCACCCATGTTTTCCAAATTGTGAGGCAATCGGGAGGGACGATCGCGATTTTTGGCCTAAAGGCCACCCACCGTGGAAGCTTTCCGGCCGACCGAGACATTAGTTATATCGAATTTTCCCCATGGAGGGAGAGGGGAGGGGAGGGACGGAGTGGGGGAGGGTCGTTTTGCCTTCTTTTAGCCTCATGTTGCCTTCTTTTAGCCTCGCCGGAAAGTTCGCCGGAGACTCGCCGGAGCACCGCCGGGAACCTTGCCGGCGGTGGAGGGGGATCTCCGGTCATGGGGCTAGGCCGTGGGGCGGGCCCCACCATATGCCGCTTCAAACCCCTGGGTGCCTCGAGGATGCCCAGCAACGCTCCCCCCCTATAGAGCTAAAAAAACTTTCCCACTATGCTCCCAGTAGACATTGATATGTCTGAAATGGGGACACGACCGAGGAGTCCCGATGGTGTGCGGGGCTCCCGCCCGATGGTGTGCGGGGCTGCCGCCCGATGGTGTGCGGGGCTCCCACCCGATGGTGTGCGTAGCTCCCGCCCGATGGTGTGCGGGGCTCCCGCCCGATGGTGTGCGGGGCTCCCACCCGATGGTGTGCGGGCCTCCCGCACCCTAGTGCCCGCATCTTCCCGATGGTGACCGAGGCTCCCCCACCCAAGGGCCTGGTTCACCCCGATGGTGTGCGAGGCTTCAGCACCCTTGTGCCGACATCCTCCCGATGGTGACCGAGGCTCCCGCACCCAAGGGCCTGGTTCACCCCGATGGTGTGCGAGGCTTCCGCACCCTTGTGCCGGCATCCTCCCGATGGTGACCGAGGCTCCCCCACCCAAGGGCCTGGTTCACCCCGATGGTGTGCGAGGCTTCCGCACCCTTGTGCCCGCATCCTCCCGATGGTGACCGAGGCTCCCGCACCCAAGGGCCTGGTTCACCCGATGGTGTCCGAGGCTTCCCCACCGTAGTGCCGGCATCCTCCCGATGGTGACCGAGGCTCCCGCACCCAAGGGCCTGGTTCACCCGATGGTGTCCGAGGCTTCCCCACCGTAGTGCCGGCATCCTCCCGATGGTGACCGAGGCTCCCGCACCCAAGGGCCCGGTTCACCCGATGGTGTCCGAGGCTCCCGCACACTAGTGCCCGCATCTTCCCGATGGTGACCGAGGCTCCCGCACCGTAGTGCTGGCAACCTCCCGATGGTGACCGAGGCTCCCGCACCCAAGGTGCCTGGTTCACCCGATGGTGTCCGAGGCTCCCGCACCCTAGTGCCCGCATCTTTCCGATGGTGGCCGAGGCTCCCCCACCCAAGGGCCTGGTTCACCCCGATGGTGTGCGAGGCTTCCGCACCCTTGTGCCGCCATCCTCCCGATGGTGACCGAGGCTCCCGCACCCAAGGGCCTGGTTCACCCCGATGGTGTGCGAGGCTTCCGCACCCTTGTGCCGGCATCCTCCCGATGGTGACCGAGGCTCCCCCACCCAAGGGCCTGGTTCACCCCGATGGTGTGCGAGGCTTCCGCACCCTTGTGCCCGCATCCTCCCGATGGTGACCGAGGCTCTCACACCCAAGGGCCTGGTTCACCCGATGGTGTCCGAGGCTTCCCCACCGTAGTGCCGGCATCCTCCCGATGGTGACCGAGGCTCCCGCACCCAAGGGCCTGGTTCACCCGATGGTGTCCGAGGCTTCCCCACCGTAGTGCCGGCATCCTCCCGATGGTGACCGAGGCTCCCGCACCCAAGGGCCCGGTTCACCCGATGGTGACCGAGGCTCCCGCACCCAAGGGCCTGGTTCACCCGATGGTGTCCGAGGCTTCCCCACCGTAGTGCCGGCATCCTCCCGATGGTGACCGAGGCTCCCGCACCCAAGGGCCCGGTTCACCCGATGGTGTCCGAGGCTCCCGCA
>CAUDLX010000094.1:70000-72500 GCA_958450335.1 Hibiscus tridactylites
CGATGGTGTGCGAGGCTCCCGCACCCAAGGGCCTAGGACCTCCCGATGGTGTGCGAGGCTCCCGCACCCAAGGGCCTGGTCACCCGATGGTGTGCGAGGCTCCCGCACCCAAGGGCCTAGGACCTCCCGATGGTGTGCGGGGATTCTGCACCATAGTGTCGGCATCCTCCCGATGGTGTGCGAGGCTCCCGCACCCAAGGGCCTGGTCACCCGATGGTGTGCGTGGCTCCCGCACCCAAGGGCCTAGGACCTCCCGATGGTGTGCGAGGCTCCTGCACCCAAGGGCCTAGGACCTCCCGATGGTGTGCGGGGCTCCCGCACCATAGTGTCGGCATCCTCCCGATGGTGTGCGAGGCTCCAGCACCCAAGGGCCTGGTCACCCGATGGTGTGCGAGGCTCCCGCACCCAAGGGCCTAGGACCTCCCGATGGTGTGCGAGGCTCCCGCACCCAAGGGCCTAGGACCTCCCGATGGTGTGCGAGGCTCCTGCACCCAAGGGCCTACGACCTCCCGATGGTGTGCGAGGCTCCTGCACCCAAGGGCCTAGGACCTCCCGATGGTGTGCGGGGATTCCGCACCCTAGTGTCGGCATCCTCCCGATGGTGTGCGAGGCTCCCGCACCCAAGGGCCTGGTCACCCGATGGTGTGCGAGGCTCCCGCGCCCAAGGGCCTAGGACCTCCCGATGATGTGCGAGGCTCCAGCACCCAAGGGCCTGGTCACCCGATGGTGTGCGAGGCTCCTGCACCCAAGGGCCTAGGACCGCCCGATGGTGTGCGAGGCTCCTGCACCCAAGGGCCTACGACCTCCCGATGGTGTGCGAGGCTCCTGCACCCAAGGGCCTAGGACCTCCCGATGGTGTGCGGGGATTCCGCACCCTAGTGTCGGCATCCTCCCGATGGTGTGCGAGGCTCCCGCACCCAAGGGCCTGGTTCACCCGGATGGTGTGCGAGGCTCCCACACCCTGGAGCGTTCATCCCACCGATGGGGTGCTTGGCTGCCGCACTCTAAGGGCCCCGTGGGTGCCATGTCTGAAATGGGGACACCTTCTCTAAGCACCTTGATGGTGCCCACCCAAGGGCCTTGGACCTCCCAATGGTGTGCGGGGCTTCCGCACCGTAGGGCCTTCGACCGCCCGATGTTGTTCGAGCCTCCCTACACTTGGGAGTGCTATTTTACGAAGGGGCAACTCGGGGAATTGTTCCCGTAACCAAGCCGTCATTCTTTTATCTTCACCCATGTTTTCCAAATTGTGAGGCAATCGGGAGGGACGATCGCGATTTTTGGCCTAAAGGCCACCCACCGTGGAAGCTTTCCGGCCGACCGAGACATTAGTTATATCGAATTTTCCCCATGGAGGGAGAGGGGAGGGGAGGGACGGAGTGGGGGAGGGTCGTTTTGCCTTCTTTTAGCCTCATGTTGCCTTCTTTTAGCCTCGCCGGAAAGTTCGCCGGAGACTCGCCGGAGCACCGCCGGGAACCTTGCCGGCGGTGGAGGGGGATCTCCGGTCATGGGGCTAGGCCGTGGGGCGGGCCCCACCATATGCCGCTTCAAACCCCTGGGTGCCTCGAGGATGCCCAGCAACGCTCCCCCCCTATAGAGCTAAAAAAACTTTCCCACTATGCTCCCAGTAGACATTGATATGTCTGAAATGGGGACACGACCGAGGAGTCCCGATGGTGTGCGGGGCTCCCGCCCGATGGTGTGCGGGGCTGCCGCCCGATGGTGTGCGGGGCTCCCACCCGATGGTGTGCGTAGCTCCCGCCCGATGGTGTGCGGGGCTCCCGCCCGATGGTGTGCGGGGCTCCCACCCGATGGTGTGCGGGCCTCCCGCACCCTAGTGCCCGCATCTTCCCGATGGTGACCGAGGCTCCCCCACCCAAGGGCCTGGTTCACCCCGATGGTGTGCGAGGCTTCAGCACCCTTGTGCCGACATCCTCCCGATGGTGACCGAGGCTCCCGCACCCAAGGGCCTGGTTCACCCCGATGGTGTGCGAGGCTTCCGCACCCTTGTGCCGGCATCCTCCCGATGGTGACCGAGGCTCCCCCACCCAAGGGCCTGGTTCACCCCGATGGTGTGCGAGGCTTCCGCACCCTTGTGCCCGCATCCTCCCGATGGTGACCGAGGCTCCCGCACCCAAGGGCCTGGTTCACCCGATGGTGTCCGAGGCTTCCCCACCGTAGTGCCGGCATCCTCCCGATGGTGACCGAGGCTCCCGCACCCAAGGGCCTGGTTCACCCGATGGTGTCCGAGGCTTCCCCACCGTAGTGCCGGCATCCTCCCGATGGTGACCGAGGCTCCCGCACCCAAGGGCCCGGTTCACCCGATGGTGTCCGAGGCTCCCGCACACTAGTGCCCGCATCTTCCCGATGGTGACCGAGGCTCCCGCACCGTAGTGCTGGCATCCTCCCGATGGTGACCGAGGCTCCCGCACCCAAGGTGCCTGGTTCACCCGATGGTGTCCGAGGCTCCCGCACCCTAGTGCCCGCATCTTTCCGATGG
>CAUDLX010000094.1:105000-107500 GCA_958450335.1 Hibiscus tridactylites
CTAGGACCTCCCGATGGTGTGCGAGGCTCCTGCACCCAAGGGCCTACGACCTCCCGATGGTGTGCGAGGCTCCTGCACCCAAGGGCCTAGGACCTCCCGATGGTGTGCGGGGATTCCGCACCCTAGTGTCGGCATCCTCCCGATGGTGTGCGAGGCTCCCGCACCCAAGGGCCTGGTCACCCGATGGTGTGCGAGGCTCCCGCGCCCAAGGGCCTAGGACCTCCCGATGATGTGCGAGGCTCCAGCACCCAAGGGCCTGGTCACCCGATGGTGTGCGAGGCTCCTGCACCCAAGGGCCTAGGACCGCCCGATGGTGTGCGAGGCTCCTGCACCCAAGGGCCTACGACCTCCCGATGGTGTGCGAGGCTCCTGCACCCAAGGGCCTAGGACCTCCCGATGGTGTGCGGGGATTCCGCACCCTAGTGTCGGCATCCTCCCGATGGTGTGCGAGGCTCCCGCACCCAAGGGCCTGGTTCACCCGGATGGTGTGCGAGGCTCCCACACCCTGGAGCGTTCATCCCACCGATGGGGTGCTTGGCTGCCGCACTCTAAGGGCCCCGTGGGTGCCATGTCTGAAATGGGGACACCTTCTCTAAGCACCTTGATGGTGCCCACCCAAGGGCCTTGGACCTCCCAATGGTGTGCGGGGCTTCCGCACCGTAGGGCCTTCGACCGCCCGATGTTGTTCGAGCCTCCCTACACTTGGGAGTGCTATTTTACGAAGGGGCAACTCGGGGAATTGTTCCCGTAACCAAGCCGTCATTCTTTTATCTTCACCCATGTTTTCCAAATTGTGAGGCAATCGGGAGGGACGATCGCGATTTTTGGCCTAAAGGCCACCCACCGTGGAAGCTTTCCGGCCGACCGAGACATTAGTTATATCGAATTTTCCCCATGGAGGGAGAGGGGAGGGGAGGGACGGAGTGGGGGAGGGTCGTTTTGCCTTCTTTTAGCCTCATGTTGCCTTCTTTTAGCCTCGCCGGAAAGTTCGCCGGAGACTCGCCGGAGCACCGCCGGGAACCTTGCCGGCGGTGGAGGGGGATCTCCGGTCATGGGGCTAGGCCGTGGGGCGGGCCCCACCATATGCCGCTTCAAACCCCTGGGTGCCTCGAGGATGCCCAGCAACGCTCCCCCCCTATAGAGCTAAAAAAACTTTCCCACTATGCTCCCAGTAGACATTGATATGTCTGAAATGGGGACACGACCGAGGAGTCCCGATGGTGTGCGGGGCTCCCGCCCGATGGTGTGCGGGGCTGCCGCCCGATGGTGTGCGGGGCTCCCACCCGATGGTGTGCGTAGCTCCCGCCCGATGGTGTGCGGGGCTCCCGCCCGATGGTGTGCGGGGCTCCCACCCGATGGTGTGCGGGCCTCCCGCACCCTAGTGCCCGCATCTTCCCGATGGTGACCGAGGCTCCCCCACCCAAGGGCCTGGTTCACCCCGATGGTGTGCGAGGCTTCAGCACCCTTGTGCCGACATCCTCCCGATGGTGACCGAGGCTCCCGCACCCAAGGGCCTGGTTCACCCCGATGGTGTGCGAGGCTTCCGCACCCTTGTGCCGGCATCCTCCCGATGGTGACCGAGGCTCCCCCACCCAAGGGCCTGGTTCACCCCGATGGTGTGCGAGGCTTCCGCACCCTTGTGCCCGCATCCTCCCGATGGTGACCGAGGCTCCCGCACCCAAGGGCCTGGTTCACCCGATGGTGTCCGAGGCTTCCCCACCGTAGTGCCGGCATCCTCCCGATGGTGACCGAGGCTCCCGCACCCAAGGGCCTGGTTCACCCGATGGTGTCCGAGGCTTCCCCACCGTAGTGCCGGCATCCTCCCGATGGTGACCGAGGCTCCCGCACCCAAGGGCCCGGTTCACCCGATGGTGTCCGAGGCTCCCGCACACTAGTGCCCGCATCTTCCCGATGGTGACCGAGGCTCCCGCACCGTAGTGCTGGCATCCTCCCGATGGTGACCGAGGCTCCCGCACCCAAGGTGCCTGGTTCACCCGATGGTGTCCGAGGCTCCCGCACCCTAGTGCCCGCATCTTTCCGATGGTGGCCGAGGCTCCCCCACCCAAGGGCCTGGTTCACCCCGATGGTGTGCGAGGCTTCCGCACCCTTGTGCCGCCATCCTCCCGATGGTGACCGAGGCTCCCGCACCCAAGGGCCTGGTTCACCCCGATGGTGTGCGAGGCTTCCGCACCCTTGTGCCGGCATCCTCCCGATGGTGACCGAGGCTCCCCCACCCAAGGGCCTGGTTCACCCCGATGGTGTGCGAGGCTTCCGCACCCTTGTGCCCGCATCCTCCCGATGGTGACCGAGGCTCTCACACCCAAGGGCCTGGTTCACCCGATGGTGTCCGAGGCTTCCCCACCGTAGTGCCGGCATCCTCCCGATGGTGACCGAGGCTCCCGCACCCAAGGGCCTGGTTCACCCGATGGTGTCCGAGGCTTCCCCACCGTAGTGCCGGCATCCTCCCGATGGTGACCGAGGCTCCCGCACCCAAGGGCCC
>CAUDLX010000094.1:137500-140000 GCA_958450335.1 Hibiscus tridactylites
TAGGACCTCCCGATGGTGTGCGAGGCTCCCGCACCCAAGGGCCTGGTCACCCGATGGTGTGCGAGGCTCCTGCACCCAAGGGCCTAGGACCTCCCGATGGTGTGCGGGGATTCCGCACCCTAGTGTCGGCATCCTCCCGATGGTGTGCGAGGCTCCCGCACCCAAGGGCCTAGGACCTCCCGATGGTGTGCGAGGCTCCCG
Organism: Hibiscus tridactylites; assembly: GCA_958450335.1. Taxonomy (NCBI): domain Eukaryota; kingdom Viridiplantae; phylum Streptophyta; class Magnoliopsida; order Malvales; family Malvaceae; genus Hibiscus; species Hibiscus tridactylites. The sequence continues at coordinate 137,702 of CAUDLX010000094.1, forward strand.
CACCCAAGGGCCTGGTCACCCGATGGTGTGCGAGGCTCCCGCACCCAAGGGCCTAGGACCTCCCGATGGTGTGCGGGGATTCCGCACCATAGTGTCGGCATCCTCCCGATGGTGTGCGAGGCTCCCGCACCCAAGGGCCTGGTCACCCGATGGTGTGCGTGGCTCCCGCACCCAAGGGTCTAGGACCTCCCGATGGTGTGCGAGGCTCCTGCACCCAAGGGCCTAGGACCTCCCGATGGTGTGCGGGGCTCCCGCACCATAGTGTCGGCATCCTCCCGATGGTGTGCGAGGCTCCAGCACCCAAGGGCCTGGTCACCCGATGGTGTGCGAGGCTCCCGCACCCAAGGGCCTAGGACCTCCCGATGGTGTGCGAGGCTCCCGCACCCAAGGGCCTAGGACCTCCCGATGGTGTGCGAGGCTCCTGCACCCAAGGGCCTACGACCTCCCGATGGTGTGCGAGGCTCCTGCACCCAAGGGCCTAGGACCTCCCGATGGTGTGCGGGGATTCCGCACCCTAGTGTCGGCATCCTCCCGATGGTGTGCGAGGCTCCCGCACCCAAGGGCCTGGTCACCCGATGGTGTGCGAGGCTCCCGCGCCCAAGGGCCTAGGACCTCCCGATGATGTGCGAGGCTCCAGCACCCAAGGGCCTGGTCACCCGATGGTGTGCGAGGCTCCTGCACCCAAGGGCCTAGGACCGCCCGATGGTGTGCGAGGCTCCTGCACCCAAGGGCCTACGACCTCCCGATGGTGTGCGAGGCTCCTGCACCCAAGGGCCTAGGACCTCCCGATGGTGTGCGGGGATTCCGCACCCTAGTGTCGGCATCCTCCCGATGGTGTGCGAGGCTCCCGCACCCAAGGGCCTGGTTCACCCGGATGGTGTGCGAGGCTCCCACACCCTGGAGCGTTCATCCCACCGATGGGGTGCTTGGCTGCCGCACTCTAAGGGCCCCGTGGGTGCCATGTCTGAAATGGGGACACCTTCTCTAAGCACCTTGATGGTGCCCACCCAAGGGCCTTGGACCTCCCAATGGTGTGCGGGGCTTCCGCACCGTAGGGCCTTCGACCGCCCGATGTTGTTCGAGCCTCCCTACACTTGGGAGTGCTATTTTACGAAGGGGCAACTCGGGGAATTGTTCCCGTAACCAAGCCGTCATTCTTTTATCTTCACCCATGTTTTCCAAATTGTGAGGCAATCGGGAGGGACGATCGCGATTTTTGGCCTAAAGGCCACCCACCGTGGAAGCTTTCCGGCCGACCGAGACATTAGTTATATCGAATTTTCCCCATGGAGGGAGAGGGGAGGGGAGGGACGGAGTGGGGGAGGGTCGTTTTGCCTTCTTTTAGCCTCGCCGGAAAGTTCGCCGGAGACTCGCCGGAGCACCGCCGGGAACCTTGCCGGCGGTGGAGGGGGATCTCCGGTCATGGGGCTAGGCCGTGGGGCGGGCCCCACCATATGCCGCTTCAAACCCCTGGGTGCCTCGAGGATGCCCAGCAACGCTCCCCCCCTATAGAGCTAAAAAAACTTTCCCACTATGCTCCCAGTAGACATTGATATGTCTGAAATGGGGACACGACCGAGGAGTCCCGATGGTGTGCGGGGCTCCCGCCCGATGGTGTGCGGGGCTGCCGCCCGATGGTGTGCGGGGCTCCCACCCGATGGTGTGCGTAGCTCCCGCCCGATGGTGTGCGGGGCTCCCGCCCGATGGTGTGCGGGGCTCCCACCCGATGGTGTGCGGGCCTCCCGCACCCTAGTGCCCGCATCTTCCCGATGGTGACCGAGGCTCCCCCACCCAAGGGCCTGGTTCACCCCGATGGTGTGCGAGGCTTCAGCACCCTTGTGCCGACATCCTCCCGATGGTGACCGAGGCTCCCGCACCCAAGGGCCTGGTTCACCCCGATGGTGTGCGAGGCTTCCGCACCCTTGTGCCGGCATCCTCCCGATGGTGACCGAGGCTCCCCCACCCAAGGGCCTGGTTCACCCCGATGGTGTGCGAGGCTTCCGCACCCTTGTGCCCGCATCCTCCCGATGGTGACCGAGGCTCCCGCACCCAAGGGCCTGGTTCACCCGATGGTGTCCGAGGCTTCCCCACCGTAGTGCCGGCATCCTCCCGATGGTGACCGAGGCTCCCGCACCCAAGGGCCTGGTTCACCCGATGGTGTCCGAGGCTTCCCCACCGTAGTGCCGGCATCCTCCCGATGGTGACCGAGGCTCCCGCACCCAAGGGCCCGGTTCACCCGATGGTGTCCGAGGCTCCCGCACACTAGTGCCCGCATCTTCCCGATGGTGACCGAGGCTCC